>NDXB01015259.1:177458-217994 GCA_002631895.1 Agapornis roseicollis | reverse complement strand
GCTTTCCCCAACCCCCCCCCCCCCCCCAAACTGTCATCTAACAGGCCTTAATAATTCTGGTTATTGTAATGCCAGTTAGATTCATATAAACAAAAGCCCAGTATACATACAGAACATGTACATTCTAACCTGTTCTCAAATACGCATTACTCTATATAGATTTCAGACCACACAAAACACCTCTGCTCAAGGCATTTCTAAATATTTCATAAATAAATACCTACAATGCTGGTAGAGTCACCTGCCAAAAGAGCTAAGATGAGGAAGAAGTAACATTGCTCACTGTAAGTTCCTTTGCTTTGAACTACAACTTGAGCTACACAGGATGTGTATGGTGGCTCAGAGAGTGGCTTATGATTATTTGGCACAATTCAGTGTACTTACTATATGCTGACTGCATTATTTAAAGATATAAACATATTGCTAATCACATCACATATACTGGAGAGACAAAAGGTGACTTTCCCACCAAATTTTGAATTGCTACAGTATTGATATGAATACCTACTATGATATTTAATTCTATGAGTAAGGAAATGTGGGCAGAAACTGCTGGTTACAGGTTAAGTTTACAACATCGAAATTTCAACAACTTCTCTACTTAGCGAAAATTCATATTTGTGCATCCCATTGGAAGGTATTATGTATCTTTAAAATAGTTAAGAGATTTGTTTTCTTTTAATTACTTCCTGCCAATATCCATAATTCCCTCTAAATGTTCAAAACTAACTTAAAATCCAATATAAATTTGCTATTGTTTTTCTATCACCCAGAAAGAAAGATTAATGACATAGTTCAGTAATCTAGTAATAACTGGCTTTGTTTCATTGTTCAAGCTGTATGTAATCCTCAGTGGATCTTAGATGTAGGTTAAAAAGGCATTTAATGCCTGTTTTTCAGTTGCCAAGGTCAAACATCACCTAGCATGTATAGGGAAAGAGGAAACATCTGTTGGAATAATTTATTTGACTAACACAAAGGTTAGGATTCAAATTCACTAATTTCTTTGGTCCAATACTGAATTTCATTAAACAATACAAGTATTTGTTCAGTTCCTCGCTTTACATGTGGGCACATTTATGCATATCCCTAATTACTGGGTCTGGCAAGGGAATACTGTGATTTGTCATTATTTCGTATTTGCATATACTCTGAGAATGAATATTTATGTATTTTGAGGTGGGGGTTTTTTTACCCCCAAAAAGAACGTTTTAAAGAATTCACCAACCTTTAGGTAATTCCCAAGACTCTTTGGTTTCCGTGGAGTTCCACTACTGAGAAGATTAGGTCTTAAGATCAGTGATTACACATGAAATTGTAATTAATGGACAGCAATCTTCAGCATCCAAGATAAAAGTCCCACTTCCAAGCTTTTTGAAAATATTAAATGCATGTCATCTGACTGTAGTTTATTCTAACCTTTATGTGATTCAGAGTCAACCCTTCTACACTAATAGTAAAAAAAATAATTAAATGAAATCACTCAAATAGTTTAATTTGCAAATGTGCATTTATACAAATATAGACACTAAGTTCCAATCAAGTATGGGAGATGCAATCTTTGCCTTTCTAGGATCAAAAGGGATTTACAAAGGCCCAGGACTGTAGTCCAGCTTCTTAATACTGGGAAAATTTTTGTCAAGCAGAGAAGCTGAACAATTGGTCAGCTTTTAAATATAGTAGTGTAGAATCAGAATTCATTATCTCAAAGGAGATAGCAGAAGTTCTCTCACTGAAGAAAACATCTTTCTGGGAGGTGCTGTACACACATGTTCCACCCTTTATTGTCACTACTTATAATTGTAAAGAAAAAGTGTAATTTTATTCTGCCTGGCCCAAAAGACAGAATGCTAATAAAGATGCAATACAAGCTGACAGAACCCTGAGCATGTGGACAAACTCATTTCGCAATGGAATTAAAAGAAATGCATCTTTGCATGGCATGAATACTAGCCTGCACTCCTCTACATTTCACAAGCCTGGGCTATTCACTGGAAAATAATTGTGCAATAGTACTATGCTGTGCTAACTAGTGCATTATTCCTTCAGTGCTTGTTTTCAAACTTCTCCAGGGCTGTGTGCCTTCTGCAGCAGCAAAAAGAAAAAAGAAAAAAAAGAATGGGCAAATATATGAGTTCAGTTTCTTCTTAGGCCAGAACACATTCATTGACATATGAAGAACGAAAATGATACTTTGGAAGAAAGCAGCTCTGTGATTTGTAATTCTTTTTCCCTTTTTAAAGAGGAATCAGTGAGACCAAAACTGATGGAACTGAAAGCGGTAAGTTGTCAAGAAAAAAATTGTATTAAATGCTGCTCGGTTACTAAGAAATTCTGATTTGAATTAAATAAAATGTAAAATAAATATTGTAAAATAAATAAAATGTAAAATAAAAATGTAAAATAAAATGTAAAATAAATGTAAAATAAAACACTACCTTTAGTAATTTTGTTACCAAATAATTCCTGTGTCAGTTGAATTTATTTACCTGCAGCATTGAATAAATGATGAATATTTCGTTAGCCAGCACAGCTGATAAATAATAAAACAGGGAGGTTAAAAGTAGCATTAAAAATCTGGAGGGAGTGATATTAGGTCCCCAATACTGAACTAAACTATTACTACAGGTAAAACTGAAAAAACTATAGGTCTCAAACTGCAAATCCCTGTGAGCAGATCTTATTTCCACAAACAGTTGGACTAGAGTTCACAAAGCTGCTTAAGTGAATAAGAAATATGTATGTGTCCTGGGTTTAGCAGTGGTAGTAATTTTTTCTTCTTCTTAGTAGCTGGTGCAGCACTGTGTTTTTGACTTTCATTCTGGGAACAGAACCGATAACAGCAATGTTTTTAGTTACTGCTCAAATGCCTATTCTGATCAAGGACTTTCTGAGCCTCATGCTCTTCCAGGGAGGAGGGGAGGCCAGGAGGAGCCAGGGACAGGACACCTGACCCAAACTGACCAAAGAGGTATTCCATACCATAGCATGTTATGTCCAGGATGTAACTGAGAGTTGCCCGGAAGGGCCAGTGCTCTGGGGGGGTTGGAGGAGGTTTGGGGTGGGGTGAGTTATCAGTTGGTGGGTGGTGAGCTGATGTATTCTCTCCCCTTGTTATTTCCTTTATCATTATTATTGGTGGTAGCAGTAGTGGTTTGTGTTATACCTTAGTTACTAAACTGTTCTTATCTCAACCTGTGGGAGTTGCATTCTTTCGATTCTCCTCCCCAACCCTCAGGGAGCAGGGGGAGGGCAAGAAAGGGGGGGTTGAGTGAGTGAACAAGCTGTGTGGCTGGGTTTAAACCACGACAATATGCTAAACTCAAAACTATTTAAGTTAATCTAATGTCTAAATGTCTTTAAGGGACACACAGATTTTCTTTCTAGATTATCTTGATGGTCTTGAGCTGATGCTACAGGAAAATGCTAATCAAGTATATACTACACTGGAACATGCCTATTAGAAGTAAGCTAGAATGATGAAAAGCCATTATTTCGCCTTCTGCATATTACTATATGCATGGGATCAGCCTTTGCCAATATTGTTGAGAGTGACTGTACTTCCAAGAATTAACTTGGATATTATTTTGCCTTTGTGGAAGATTACAATCAAATGCACATGAGAGAAACTAGTAACACAGAAGTCATTGCTGTTAGCTAGTCTATTGATTCATAACCAGAAATTGAAATCTATTATCCTATGTTTTGAAGAAAGAAAAATATATAACATGTTTTAAAAAAAACCCAAAACCAGAAAACTTCTTTCATATTAAATTCTACCTTCACGTCCTCCTTTTCCAACTGACTCAGTAAGAGCTGTACAAGCAATAACCAATGGAACTAAGAGAAAGATATTTGAGGAACATACCTAAATTTTTGCCTGACTTATTTTTTTCCCCAGGATTCTTGGCAGAGGTTTTCTTATAGCTCTCTGCATCTCAGACAAAACTAAAGAATCTGGTTTTCCTTTCACAGCGTGACTGTAGTGACAGGGAAGAACAGGATAAAGTGTTTCCGAGTCAGCTGCAGAAAACAAACAAAAAAAAGATTAATTCAATATCGCAAGTCAAAGCATATCTATTTTAATATTCAGTATGATTGATCACAGGCTCCAATATATCTTATTAGAGAAAACAGTATAATAAGCCTTAGGGTTATGCCTCAAATTTGATGATTGAGAATAGAAAACTTTGTATGAAATTATGGAAAGTGCTGCCCACACTGATGAAAGGGAATATTAAAGCAGGTATTCCCATTCAGGTAGAGTTATTTGAAAGGGAGGGAATTCAATTACATAGCATCTCCTTATATCAGCAGTTATTCAGAAGGCATAATATTACTTTCAGAACTGTTGCCATTCACATATGGCTTCCAAACACTGAATAAACTGCAACTTTATTGGCCCTGAGGCTGACAGGCTGAGGGCTTTTTTACTTCATGTCTTCAGAAACAACTGGTCTTCATGAGATTTCATGAATTAATAATTAGGATGTATTACTAATTAATAAATAGTATGGTTATAAAGAACATGCTCTCTTCCTTAAGCTACATATCACAGTTAATCCTTTGAAAGCAATAGTGTAACTTCCACCAGTTTTATTTAATAAATACTGTCACTCAAACCATTTTGAGTAATTTGAAATCTAATGTCTACTTCCAAACCCTGCAAGATGGCAAGACATGCTGGTAAGGTTTTAATCTGTAGTCAGCTCAGTAACAACAGCAACAACCCCCATGTTCTGATTAAAATAAAAAAATCAAAGTTTATTTCAGGTTTTGCTTGAGTTTCAAAACTGATTTGTTTCCCACTTTCTTACAGGTTTAAGGCTTTCTTTCCTTCAAGAGGGTTTGCTTTTTTTTAATTGTTCCAAGTTTAAAACTTTTACCTCTGCTAGACACATATCTTGGGAAAGCCTTTAAAAGTACTGTAAATCTACACAGATCAAATAATTGCCAACAAATACATTTTAAAAGTCTTATTTATTTCATGCATATTTATTCTAAAATGCCCAACAATTTTGCTTTTATTTATTATTTATTTTAATATGGAAAGTAATCAGAAGTAATTACAAACATTCATAGAATCACAGAATCACAGAATCATAGAATAGTTATGGTTGGAAAGGACCTTAAGATCATCTAGTTCCAACCCCTACACTAAACCATGCCACCCAAGGCTTCATCCAACCTGGCCTTGAACACTGCCAGGTTTGGAGCACTCACAACCTGCCTGGGCAACCCATTCCAGTGCCTCAGCACCCTAACAGGAAAGAATTTCTTCCCAAATGTAGCTGCTCTTTTCCATAATTCTGGGAGATTGGGATAGAAGGAAAAAACCACCATATAAATTAGTGCTAAACTTAAAGTTTATAATGGCGAAGTTCAGTTTGTTTTCCTGTGTTTGGTCTTACCACCAGTACAAGTCTTATTCTTAGTATCTTTACTGTTAATTGCTATTTTATTTTTGCTATAATATTACAAATAAGCATGAAGTAATTGATTCATTTGCTTACATAAATGTAGATGGGCTGCACGCTCATTTGTCATTCTTTCTTTGTTTGCTTTCCTGGCAGCTTTGGAGGCTTTCCAATTCATTAGGAACTGTCTTTCCATTTCTTTAATTTCTTTCCCATCAAGGGATTCTGTCAAAGAGAAGAGAACACTTTCTGTGATACCCGGAGTTAACTAAAAGGCTGTACAAAGCTGTATGCGATGTGTACTCCTTCTGTATTTGGTCTCTTCATATCTTTTTTGCTGCTTTTAGTCTTTTGGTAAAAAAGAAATACCCAGTAAAGCTTGATGCTTACATTCAACCTGCAAGAGTAAGTTGACATGTCTGAATTATAAAAGAGAACATCTATTATTTTTATAACTTTCAAGGGACATATATACATTTCACATTCTGTTAGCATGCACCACTTTTTATGCTATCCTCTTACACAGGATATATATAGATGCAGAAATTCAGGTTAAGAGAGAGAAACTGCATCTCTTGGCAATCAAGGGGTCCTACTGATCATGAGGACAGACAGATTTGGCTCCTTGAGGTTAAATTTACTCACTTAGGTGAGTGTTTATGCTCTGTGTTTCCTTGGTTGCAACTGCATTTTTGCGTCAGACCAAATGAAATACCTCATTTGGCCATGAATTTATGTTGCACTAGAACTGTTCTAAGGCACTGTTAGTTACACTGTGCAGATAAGCTTTTGCTTTTCCTGAAGGGCCAATATTTTGTACTATCAGGAAAAAAGAAAACCAAGGTTTGTAATTACAACTTCTAAGATAATTGCCACCTTTATCCCAAAAAGTAAAAAATGAGCAGGTAGGTTTTACCTTTTTCTGCAGCATGAAGACTAAATTACTTCCTTTATGCTAAAATTATCTCAAAATAATGTA
The DNA here is from genome assembly GCA_002631895.1 of Agapornis roseicollis. Classification (NCBI taxonomy): domain Eukaryota; kingdom Metazoa; phylum Chordata; class Aves; order Psittaciformes; family Psittacidae; genus Agapornis; species Agapornis roseicollis. Next base: position 211,598 of record NDXB01015259.1, on the reverse strand, counting down.
ACTGCATCACAGTAAGGTTAATAAATACATTCATCACAACTGTAGATTGCTTTTAAGGACAAACGTTATATAACAAACTCAAACATGGTAAGATACGACCTGTACAACTGTAACTGTACAAATAAAACACGTAAGCAACTGCTACAGTCTGATAAGGGAGAAGACTAGACTGATTCTTGAGAATCACTTTCATAATGACTAAAATATGAACACAAAAAAGTCTTATTGTTATAGTATAAAAGAATCTTATGATAATAAAATGTTATTATAATAGCATAATAGAATATAAAGTTTAGGTTGGAAAAGACACTTAAGATCATCAGGTCCAACTGTTAACCTAGCACTGCCAAGTCCACCACTAAACTATGTACCCAGTACCCCATTTACACGTTTTTTAAACACTTCCAGGGATGGTGACACAACCACTTCGTTGGGCAGCCTGTTCCTGTAGCTGACAACCCTTTCAAAGAAGAAATGTTTCTCAATGTCCCATCCAAACCTGCCGCGGCACAACTTGAGGAACAATCTCACCAATCGTCTATTATAAACCGAATTATTACTTCTAATAGCAAAAGCTAAGCATCATAGTTTGTGCAGTTGATTACAGAAGCAGGCTTAGCTACATTATCTGTACATAAATAAAACTATTATAATTTGATCTCAATATCTATGGCAGTAATTGTATTTACATACACAGTGCAATTCAATAATGATTAATATATCAGTTATGTTCTAAAATAGAGGGGGTTGTGGATGGGCTTTGAGGGTGGCTATTGTTTTACCTAAGCTTTGTGACTGTACTACAATCCTGTCCCTGTACTTAGGCTTGTTGCAGATGGGGTTTCCTGCAAGTTCCATTCTGCGCAGCTTTGTCCATTTGTTTAATACAACCTCCAAATCCTGCAATCGATAAAAGAAGAGAACATTGTCATTATTTTTCCCTCTCCAGAGTAAACTTCAATAGTAATGCTATTTGTTCTGTCAGGCCCAAATAGAAACACAGAAATAACTTCAATGGGATTATTCATGTGTTAACATGCATGTTAACAATGTGCATTTTCAAGTACAGTGGTGTACAGGATTCCCTGAATATGTCAAAATTGCACAGAAAAATGGTAATGCAGTTGGAAAACTCTGCATGATTATGGACACAGTAATATCAGCTATGGAAAATTACCACTACAATGCCACTCATGAGCACCTAATACTAAGGAATTACCAGCCAAAAAAAAAGTATGATATGTAATGTCTGTTAATGTATCCCCATGGTTCCACAGAGCACTCAAGAGTATCAGTGTCTGATTATATTTTGAAAAGTCTGTGGAAGAATAAATACTTCACAGAGAAAGAACAGACTAAAAAAAGCTAAAATTGTGCAAAGCACAGTAGACTGCCTCGCTCTTCATTTATATGTAAACCTGTATTTTACAGAAGAAAGAGTAATCCCCCCCAATAACTGAGTGTGGTCAGTTATAGTATTGGCCCAAATAGTGAAATTTTTGAAATATACCTTTCTCCATCTGGGTTCCGTCTGGCTACTCAAGGGCAGTATGACCTAGGTAAAATTTCTTCTGTCTTTTAAATACAATAAATTCAAGTTAAAAGGATGCAAAGCTTAGCAGCTTGGTCCTTTCTACTCTACTACTTTCTGAAATACTTTTGTCTCAAAATTGCATTTAACTGTCATCCTTAATGGGCTCCCTTCTGTGTATGAAAAGCTTAAGGTGAGATTCAGAACAATCCATATGACTGAAGGAGGAGAGAGAATTTATATTCTACAGTTGTAATAATCTGGAAAAAAATCTACTAATCATGATGTGACAGATTCTAAACTGCACAGTCTATAGAATTTTGTAGCTCAATGCCAATAATGAAGTATCAAACAACACAGGTATCACTTAAATCCTTCAAATTTAGAAAAATCACCTGGGTAATGCAAACAAGGAGAATTCTGGTTTTTCAGGCCCTATTCCCTTGGTAGAAAATCCTCCTGGGAATATTCTATGGGTTATATAACAAGTGTTTAGAAAAATCATATGGAAGAGGAGGAGGCAGCACAGCCTCACACCTCCAAACCATGTAATTTTTTGTCTATTGATATCATCTACCATCTATTGCTACCCAGTGAAGATAAAGTCCTTTCTGAAAAACAGAGAGCAAAATCAGTTCTGTGAGGAGCAAGACTGATAAAACAGTGCAAGAATCTGAGGACCAGTCCATTGGAAAAAGTGTTTATAAATCTCATAATATACACAGCAAAGCTTTGTCAGCATGTATCAGAACAGCAATATGTATCAGATCAGCATGTATCAGAACAGTTTAGGTGTTAATCACAAACACAACAATTAGGGGAAAAGTATTTTACGCTAGGGCTATTAAAAAAGAAATAGCATTTAACAAGTGTATTTATTTATTCTTACCTGAGCATTTAGGCATTGTCACTAAACTTTGTAATGTGTTCTAGATTTCACTAGGAAGAATTTTTTCAAGTAATAGTTTTGCAGCACAAACTTGTCTATTACTGAAATATAATGTATACAGTTTATCTTTGATGAATGTGTACAAAGAGTCCCGTAGATCTTTTTTTAAGCTGTTACTTACTTGATAAATGACCCCGAACATGCTTACTCCAGTGTATGTTTATCTAAGAGCACACTAATCCTGTGCTGAAATATGATTACCCTTTCGATACGCTCTAGTTGTTCATTGCCTTCCTGTCTCTAATAAAGTGCTTTCACTTCCCAGCCTTTCAATAAGCTGTACTAAAGGGACCAGACACTCTTCTGGGCAGTCTCTGTTTGATAAATGATCATGTCATGCTATCACTTTGAGGTTTGCTACAAAATACTGACTAGCAAATTGTATTCCATTGGGGGTAGAGAAGAGGGGGAAGGGCAAGTGCCTTAGTAGACAGCTGTAGTGCTGGCATTAATGCTCTTACCAATTAATGATGGCCATTTAAGAATTGGTATTTGACCAGTATGCTCCAGTTTTTATCAGAAACATCTAGTCCAACTGCCTGACTACATCTACAGACAGCAATTTGTCACCGTTTTGATTACCTGTCATAATCTATTTGAGAAAATCTATAATTTTTCTCTTGTTCCTGACTCAATTCTGAAGAGAATTAATTCATCTTTTGTAATATCCTCTTGTCATAATCAATACTGGGCAGAGGTTGAATAAATTAAAACTTAAGAAACACAGATTTTTGTAAGTATTTCTAGCTGTATTTTCCCTATCTATCCAAATACTCACAAAAGTCATACTCTTCCCTGAACTAATATAATAAATAAATACTATACTGGTTTTTTGTAAACAGGAAGAGTTGTGGGGGTTTTCAATAGGAATAGTTGTTTTCTAAAAATTCCCTTAGTATTCCAACCCAAAACCACTGGAGCATAGAAGTCCTTGTGAACATGTCTATAGTAAACCAGAAGCTTGATAGGATAAATAATAAAGTAGTAAGCAATAGAAACCAAAGAAAAGCCAATTCTATTAAAATCAATTATATTCTTGATAAGTGAGCCAAGACATGTTTTCTACATGTGGTAGCAAGTCCTGTTAAGTTACTCTGCACGAACTGAGAAAAATGACTTAATTTTGTCTGTCTACACATAAATTCAGTCATGTGAAACAAGATCATATGCCTTGATGTCTGTTAATTTTGCTAACAGTGCCCTGAATTAGCCAGAAATTCAAGTCCTTGAATTTCCTAGCCCAGATTCTCAATTACATTGAGATCAACATGGCCTTGTTGACAAGCAAAGGAGGTTTTCCTAGTAATGTGAAAAAACCCAGCTAAATCTTTAGATATATGATAATTCACCAATTCTTTAAAAGTGAGAAAAGTCCACACGAGAAGATTGTATTTCATGCATTTCTTATGCCTTTCACATTTCCCTCTTTTGCAAAGATTCCATATTATTCCTGTTGCTATCCACCTCTGCTACAGAGCTCGCTGCTGCTGACCAGTCCTGCTCGGCCATGGGGTGAAGCAGAGCTGGGTACATATCTTTCTGACACTGCTGTCATATTCCACTGCTATTGTCTCTGATCAATGCCAGGCATTCCTGGGGATGTTCTTGATGGCAGTGATAGGGAAGACAGGACATAGAGCTTTTGGTGTGAAAAGAGGTATACATAAGAGTTTTGAATACAGAGGAGCAAGAAGGAGGAGAATGGAAGCAACTTGTGCGGGAATGAAAGAGCCTTTGCTGTTTTTAACAAATTCAGCCAACAGAAGTGGCTAACTATATGTAGTACCATGCATACTAAAATCCTTTCCTCTATCACAATTTAGAATAATGTGAGCCATGGAATCATGAAGTTCAGGGTTTCAAAAAAGTTGAAACATACTTAATGCTTCCCTCAGCTATGTTTATTTTTAAACAGTTAGTGCATATGTAAGATTGTTCTGCTAGATGGTCACTCTGAGTTAAAGCCTTTTAAATAGAGCTTAAACTGCCTTTTTTTATGTTTTTATTTTTCAGTACTGTGGGGTTGGTGTTTTTAATTTAATAAGAACTTATATTAGTGATAAGTAGAGCCTACTAAAATGTAATCTCTAAACCTCAGTAATTGCAGCTGTAAAGTTGGATATCCAGCTGCGCTGCTGTTAGACTGTAGCTGCACTAATGTTAGGCACAATGAATATGGTCATTCATTTTATAGGTCTGCAAAGACATGAAGAGAAATACCCAATCTGCTCCCTATTTGGAAAACTTGGGGTTGTTTAGAAAACACTTTCTAAATTTACCAGAGCTTAATCCAAATGTAACTGGCAGCAGCAGCAAACTCAAATGCTAACCACATAATTTTTCAAAAGCTGTGACTGTGCAACATGGAAATGTAAATGTCTGATTGATTTGGATAAATATAAACTCTGGTCTTCCTGACGATTAAATAATGAAATTAAATAATGATTAATTAATATATACACAGCTTCTGAATAATGCAGTCTTTTTCTTCTCTCCTTGTTCTATGTTAGAAGATACTGTTTTCCCCTCTGAGACACTGAAAACAATCTCTGAACTGGCATCCTTATTCTTCAAAATAGTTGGTTCTTTGGCTAAGACAGTCTTCTAAGATCATTACAATTGGAGTCTTTTGTATTTTATAAGAAAGAAAAAATGCAATAAAAAGATCTATAAAAAACATGATAATGTGTTTTATTTAGAAAAGAAATCCTTTTCAAAAGGAAAGCTTCACAGACATGACCTATTTAAAAAAGCTGACTGTTATTTTGTAACTAACACATTTAATATGGCTTTAATTACCCATCAAAAGCCTACATGAATTATATTTCGATACAAATTCAATCACAACTGTCAGCCAGAAACACAGTTTGAAACGCAATACATTAATAATCCTCTTGTAAAAAAGAAATGCATTGTTCAACATTTTAAAATAATAAAATGCAACAAATTAAGAGTCCAAAAAAAGTACATTGACCTAGAGAGCTGATAGATTATGCAATAAAATACTGAAATCTCCTCATCAATAAACAGAACTGGCAAATTTATTAGGTGTTGTAAGAATAAGAATAGCTATTTTAATAATCACTAACCATTAAAAGTTAACTTTTCTAAGGAAATAGAATGCATATGCAAACTAGGAATGCAAACCATTAATTATTTTAATCACAGCTTTTTCTTGGTGATTTGGGTTATTATTTAAGCCAAATCATTTTAGCATTTATTAATAAAAATAGAAATTTAATAAAAAACAGAACACTCATGTCTATGGTTTATATCAAGTGAAAACAGTGTCTGTTAAGTTATTTATAAAGTTTTGTTCCATGCCTCTACCATGCGATGATGGTGACAGATAATATTCAACAGAAATTTGATATGAACTTATAGGCATGACACTAAAATTATTTTTTAAGTGCTCTTCATGTCAAGAAGTAGAAGACATATTAACTTATAAAGATAATGAGAAGTAACAAGGCCAATTCTCCTGTTCCTTTTTGAGAAGATTAGCTGGAAATTTTAAGTGTAGAATATTCTGTTTGGATCACATGTACTACTGCAAAAGAAGAGTGAAAATACTTTTATTTCTCTTGGTTTAGTTGTGACTATGGAAGTTTGAGTTTCTGCTTACGAAGACATGCCTTTCCTTAGCAGAAATTTATATCACCCATACTAAACAGAACAAATATTTAATACCTTGATATGTTGAAGTTGATTGTCAACTGCTCTCAGATAAGAAAGATTTTCCAAAACTGCCAGTTCGTCTAATTCATCAATGTTGTTATTGCTGATATTCAACACAGACAAAGATTTCTGGAGGAGGAAAAGCAGAAAAAGCAAATATTCTTCTTTCATGCCATGCATGAGTGAAGTTATAAATTCATACAGAAAATTCTCTCAGAGCAAGGACAAGCATATGAAGCAGAAACATGCAAATATAATTACATATCTCACACACTGTTTTATGTAGTCTTTCCATATTGTCCTAAAACACTGTTTATTTTGGAGTCAAACCAAGACAAGATTATTTCTCAATTACTTCAGCAATTCTTAGTGAATACAGAATTTTTATTTTTCTCTAAACATGTTCAAATGCTTTACAGTTTTGTGAATGCTACTAACTCTATAGTTGAAGTATGAAATAGGCACAGAAATAGACTGCTTCTACCAAGGTTACATCTGAACCACATAAAGTTGAAATCCATGTCTGATGCCTACCTCATCTTGTTTAACTGTTTGCCCATGCTGTTTTCCTTTCAGGCTTGATCTTAATAACCTCTAGGTATACATACATCTGTTCCTTGTTCCTTCTTTGGAACACTAGTGAGTCACATAATGCACTTTGTAATGGATAATAGCTAGAGAGATCTTTACATTCTAGATAAAACATAAATGGGTTTCAGGTAGTACTTAATGTAGTTTCACTTAAAAACAACAAGAAGCTTCTACCTCTAGAAGATTAAAACTGACACCTATTCAAGTGAGTTTAAAATTATACCAGATACGGTACATTAGGTACAAAATGTCCTTTCCAGCAATGTATATAGGAAATGGAACCCGTTCAAAAATCTGACCAAGGTCTACACTGCAGGCAGATTACCAGAATCATCTCGATATGCACAGTGCATAAATTTAAACTACTCAGTCAAAAGATTCATTATATTGTCATCATCCAAACATTTGCTTCTAGTACACAGAGAACTATATGGCCCCATGTTTTTGGTTCCTTCATCTCTGATAGCATTAAGAACCAGAAACAGAAGATGATGAAGTAAGAAGTGATGTCTTAAAGATGGACCAAACACTTAGCACTTGAAGGATAAAAACAGAATGTTTTTACATGTAGCTTTCACAAAGGTGTTACATGGTCAAGAATGCAAAGTGCTTCTTTCAAAACAAAAAACAAACCCACACCAAAAGACCTTAAACAAAAGCCATGAAGAACTAAATGCTAGTGATTCTAATCCAGGATGCTGAAAAACACTGAAGTATCTGATTTATCATCCTGGGAAAATTAGCTCTATAAATTCCCTCTACTTTCATAATATAGAAGGAACGAAATAAAAGTGCTCTCACAGGAATTACTTGTTTCTATTAAAGGAAAATGGCAATGCATGTCTTGGATTACTTAATCTCAAACAAGAAAGAATTAGAGGCAGCTCAAATGTTTATGACAGACACATGAATAGAGGGATTCACTTTTCAGTGGGTGCTTCATCTTCACAAAAAACCCCAAAACTCATCAAGTCCTGACTACACTTTGGCAGATAAAGCAAGATGAATATTTTTAGTATAGATCAACATCAATTCATAAGTAAAGTCTATTTTTTTAACCACTTCAAGGATATATTTGATGTTAACTGTGTTGAAAGAACTTCAGAAGTTGGCTTTCCTGAAGCCATGATATACCACAACATAGAAAAACTGCACAACTAAAACTGAATCTTTTTAATTGTGTTGCTGTTAATATCCAGAAAAAAAGCTCTTTAAGCCTCTTTTTTTGCCATTGTACTCCCTAGAGAAATACAAAGGGAAGTAAATAAACTAATATAACAACAAACTGACTACAAATTAAGTAGACTGAGATAACTAGCAGTGATAAATTCCTACCCCTTTTTATTCATGTTCTGTTATATAGGTATATAGCATTTACGTATTTCCTTACTTCCTCTCTCTTTTTATTCTCATTTTCAGCCTTAATAGAAAAGTAAATGAAGAAGTAGAGTCTGTTGGGCTCCTTGCTTATTTAAAAATTGGAATGGGAATCCCTTGAAAGAATGCCACCAATTGGCAGAAAAGGAAACCACATGGTGATCAAGCCTTAATCACTTTCTTTAAAAATATTGAACTACTGATTAATGGCTCACTGAAATTCTCAGGATGTACTTACTGCCAGGGACCTAAGAGATCTTGGATCAAACAGAAGCTTTTCACTATGGGGGAGATGTTGACTTTCAATATGTAGTTCCCTTATTTCTTCTATTTTATCCAGACCCTCTACTACAGTGATGTAGTTGCCCCCCAGATACCTGCAGAATAGAACACAAATAGATTTAACAGACTTTGACAGTAAAAGCAAACACAAGGCCTCAATATGCTAAAAAGATACTTAAGTATTATTGAGTAATACCTTGGAATTACAATATCACCTAGCATGTGAGTAGAGCATACAGTTAACAAACAGATCCAATGGGTTTTAGCTACTTTATCTATTGCTATTATTATTTTTATAATAATAATAATAATAATTATTAAATGGCTGAAAACCAAAAATAATTTAAATGCAAATAACTGTGTTAAGATGATGTGTTATTATTTACATCATAGAATGCTTCATGGCAGGGGGGTTGGAACTAGATGATCTTGAGGTCCTTTCCAACCCTAACTATTCTATGATTCTACAATTTTCATTCGAAAAGCAAAATTTAAGAGCTCAAAGGACCTTAATGGCTACATAGTATTTAATTTCTTAGTGTAATAATTATTATTTTACTACTGAAATAAATACATTATTTTCAACTTACAGCTTTTGAAGTTTTTTCAGTGATGAGAGATTTTCCATACAGGAAATACAATTGTTCTGAAGGTAAAGGTGTGTTATATTTGAAGCAAAGTCCAAGTTCTGGATTTGACTGATTTGGTTATCATATAAATATAGAACTCTAAGATTTTTGCATGAAGAGAAGTCACCCTAAAATAAAGAATAACAAATTAATGCTATGTAAGAGTTCCTTCACTGCCTGTTTCTGGAAGCTGTTTATTGGTTTTGTATTTATGTTCTGCTTCATGGTTTATACATTTTCACCTTTAACAAATACTTTTAGCAACTGTTTTTTCTAGAAAGGCTGAGTTAAGTGTCAGTAATCAACAGATTTAAGACTGACATCCGTCATTACTGTTCTGCTGTACAGAAGCTGAGGACTACAGACACCATCGCAGTTACATACATGTTTGCCTTCATAAGGTGGATTTTCAGAAAAGTTAGTGTAGTTGGCTGTGCACATTCCTAAGAGTGGGCTGAATAAACCCATTTGCTTGCATGGCTCTGCTCATCTAGAACAAGCTATTTTATCTTGACTGAAATCACACTTTTAAAACACAAATCCACCATACACAACAATTCAATTGTTCAGGGTTCATCAGTTTCAGAATGTGCTCAGTATCTTCAGGGGATTTGAATTAACTTGGGACTTACTGAAACCTGTCTAGATTTCCTATTATTAAACTCAAAGGAGGAAGGACTGGGTTAGGCTTGCAGGTTTAGTCTTTGAAAATGGAAAGGTCATGGATTATTTTTTAAATGAATAAGCCCCAGGGAGCAATTTATAAAAAAAAAAAAAAGGTCTATTTTAACCTAACTAATTTGAAAAAGCCACCACACGAGTCCAAATCTGTTAACCTCACTTGGCTTATAACCTGCTCTTGAACTCCCCTTTCCTTTCTCAGACTTCCTCTGAAATCTAAGGAATAAATCACATATAGATTGAAAAGATTGTACTGTGAGTTAACAACTCTTTGTATGAAGTCCCAAGTCTAAAAAAAATATAGCATTAATGAGACTAAAGTAAGCTTTACACTTAATTGTGTGTTTAGCAATACTACTTCCTTAAAAAATATTCAACCTGATGTGCAAAATTTCTCATTCATTACATCTTTTTCTATTCCAGAGTTTGCATTTTTATAAAGGTAACCATCAAGAAATACAAATATTTAAACTAAAAAAAAAACACAAAACAAACAACAAACCTGATGAAAATATGAACCTCAGACCTAAAGTCTCCAAGAACACTGGAAATAGATTTCAACAGGGCTAAAGCAATGCTGTCAAAGCCCTGCACCTACTGATTCAATGGCAACAGCCTGAGTATATTGTATAGGAAAAATGTCAGGTTTAAATGATTAATTTGAAATACTCTTCTTCTGAAGTGGCTAAAGAGGTAAGCAAGTGGAGTTATGTCCATTCTGGTGACTTCCTGAAAGGCCCTTTACAATGTAGCAACTGTACGAAATAAAATAGCAAATTGTTTTGGTATTTTATTTTTAAGAGCTTCAAATTTCTGTTATAGATCTGTGAAATACTGAAAAAAAAAATCTCCCTTGTGTAACTACTTATATGGATTTTCTCTTTAACTCATGGCAAAAATAGGGTACTGATAATACCCTTCTTGTCTGCTATAGAGATGATATATGTTTCCACAGTTTGAGATAAGTAAAATAATTCAACAACATTTTTGCCACATAAAGAAAAAAGTGTCAGGTCAATAAAAACAAATGCTGCAGATTGTTGGAGCTACAGTCACCTGCTTTGATGTTTTATATGAAAAGTTACAGCTGGAAGATTATTTTCACATTTCAAATGCCACATATTTAAAATCTATTTACATATGTACAAGCAGTGTTCCACACAATAACAGCAGTGAACACTAAAGCATGTTTCCAAACCGATGCATGATTAAGGCTTAGTTACAAGACAATATGAAAGTTTAAACATAATATAGCTGTTATAAAATAGAAACTTGTTTTACTTGTCTCCCCAACTATAGACAATTCATCGTAACAGTAACTACAAAACATATGAATAGGTAGGTTAAAAGGAACAAAGAAAAACAAATCTTACAATTGCATCTATATTTTTAGCTGATAAATTCAGGTGAGTTATTTTTCGTAGGTACTGCCCAAAGTCCTCTTCACTGCGATTCTTGTGACTGATGCTTCTCGCAATTAGGTCCACTGTCAGTCGAACCATGATTTCTTAGCAGGCCAAACTGCTCTAGCGCTGCTTTTAATAGTGTATTCCATGTACTCTTGTAGGTAGCTTTACAAAATGCCTTAAAAATGAAAAAGGAAAATGTTATATTTGTACCCCAGATCTTCAGCAAAGCTTACGTATATACTTCAATTCTCTTTTTGCTTAGTAACACATTTATATGTAGTCTTTGCTGCTTATAAGACCCTATCCATTTTTTGCTGCCATTTTTTCCAAGCTTGTTATATTTCACCTGCTGTTTCAGTGTGCTTAAGTAGGTTGTACCCTAGTCTTCATCTTTTTGATACGGAAATCTGAGCAAAATGGACCACAGCTGAAGTAATTCTCACACATAAATAACTAATTATTGGTTAGAAAGCACATCACTCTGTATAGGAGGTTTTACAGCCTTTGAGAAGTGGTATAAAGTTAAAATAAATTGCTCATGCACAGTGAAAAAATGTGGTTTTGGTTTGTGTTTTTTTTTGCACTGAAGCAATATTGTAGAGGTTCTCACAATACCAGATTTCTGGGGGTTTTGCCCTTTTTAAACTCTGGCCACTGTTCCAAGTGAGCTTCCCCTGATTCACATATTCAAACTGGATGGGGATAAAACAGGTATAGGGATAAAAATATCCCCACAAATACAATTTAACAACAGAAAAAAAAAGTCGCCTTTTTACCCAGCATGTAATACAGTGTACGTGTTATATTGTAGCCAAGACAATACCCTTCCTTCCGCCCCATCAGTGTATAAAAACAACCGAGGAGGCAGCAAAAAACATCCCAGCACTAAACTTCATGCAGCCACATAAACCAAGGGATGGAGAATCCTCCTTGCCAGTACTACGTTTATGAGAATCGGAGGAAAAGCAAAGATTGAAACTATGAAGACAGAAGAAACTTACTTACTTACTATGTAAGATGGAAGCTCTGTAGTCCCCCCTTATCTATGCTATTTTTTTTTAAGATGCAGGAAAAGGGAAAGCTGAAAAGGTTTCTGCTTGTTTGGTTTGGGTGTGTTCTTTTTCTTAACTGTGGTTTTGGGGTTTTTTCTTGCTTTTTAAATAAAAATATCTCTCAGTGCCCTTTCTCATTCCTTTTTCCAACGCAAGCAACAGCAGCAGAGAGAAAGCCTGCCTGCAGGCCGGGCTCTTTGCGTGAGGCCCATCTCCCTCGATCCTCCCCCAGCTCCCACAGTCCGAGGGGGTTGGCGAGGGGGGGGTTGTCGCACTGTCATCCCTGCCCCTCACCCCACCCAGCAGAAGGCCTAACGACGACAAGGACCAACCGCCACCCAGCACAACCCGTGGGAAGACTGCTCTGACCTTCCCACCAGTAAGCTGAACGGGAGGAGAGGCCGGAGCCAGGACCAGCTCCCGAGGTCCGTTCCAGAGGGAATAACCCCACAGTCTCCGCAGCCCCACTCCCCCCCTCACCTCCCAGCCGCAGCGGCGGGACTGGAGCGCACTTCCACCGCCCCTGGTTGCCTCGGCAACCGCACGCCAATAGCCGAGCGGGCCGAGCGCTCCCGCCGCCGGCTGCGGCGCGCGCCCCGAACACCCAATCAGCGCTGAGGAGAGACACAGGCGGGGAGGGCGGGGGGAAGAAGCACGCGCCCAACACGGTACGGAGTGCGCGGGGTCGCCTACGTCACTGGTGGTGGTAGTGGGGGGCGGTCTGAGGGGTGCAGTGGGGAGGGGCTGCTGGGGTCCGGCAGTGTGCGGCCCTGCCTCCCCCGGCAAGACATCGGGGTGCTGGAGAGGGTCCGAGAAAGGGCAGCAAAGCTGGTGAAGGGCCTGGAGCACAAGTGTGGTGAGGAACGGCTGAGGGAACTGGGGTGTTTAGTGTGAAGAGAAGACTCGGGGGGGATCTTACAGCTCTCTACAGCTGTCTGAAAGGAGGTTGTAGTGAGGTGTAGGTTGGTCTCTTCTCCCAGGTAACAAGCAATAAGACAAGAGGTAATGGCCTCAAGCTGTGACATGGGAGGTTTAGACTGGATATTAGGAAAAATTTCTTCAAAGAGAGGGTGATCGGGTGTTGGAACAGGCTGCCCAGGGAAATGGTGGAATCACTATCCCTAGAAGTGTTCAAAAGCCATATAGATGAGGCTCTCAGTGACATGGTTTAGTGGTGGTCTTGGCAGTCCTGGCATAATGGTTGGATTTGATGAGCTTAAAGGTCTTTTCCAATCTGGCTGATCCCATGATTCAGTAAGGCCCCTTATGTGCCCATAAAAGTGAGCCAGGCTGGGAGTTGCTTTTAGCTGCTATGGGCCTGGCTACACCTCTGAGGAATAATCCTCTGGGGTTTTTCCTCCCCAAGTACCAGTACAGGTTGGAGCCTGACCTGAGCAGTTCAGCTAAGAAGGACCTGGCAGTACTGGTGGATAAATTGACTATGACCTGTCACTGTGCCGTTGCAGACAGGAGGGCCTATAGTATCCTGGGGTGCCTTAGGAGGAGTGTGGACAGCAGGTCAAAGGAGGTGATCCACCCCCTCTACTCAACTCTGGTGAGGCCACATCTGGAGTACTGTGTCCAGTTCTGGGCTTCCCTGTACAAGAGAGACAAGGAACTGCAGGAGAAGGTCCACTGGAGGGTCACAAGGATGATCAGGGGTCTGGAGAGATTGTGGGAGCTGGGCCTGTTTAGTCTAGAGAGGAGAAGACTGAAAGGGGAACTCATGTTCCACTTTCACCTTTGTATAAAGATACAAAGCATCCATCCTTCCAACCTCAAATTTCCTATATCCTCTCTGAGGATATGTAAGATCATAAGATGTCCTTATTTTTGTGGTGGAATCCAAACTGAGCATGCCCTGGAGCTGCTTGTCCTGGGAAATGTTTCTGTAAAAAAAAAAAAAATGTTTTAAAAGTTAATTTTGGACTTTCTTCTCTCTTATGGCTGTAGATTTTGCAGGTGTCTTGGACTGTCTGTGAGTAATTTGATTTAAAGGCAGAAAAAGCTATGAGAAGTTTCAGAGAGAGTATTTATTCATTAAGATTTGAAATAGGATTCTCATCTGGTGGCACAGAATATTAAACAATCATCTGTGTACTCTCCAGGATGGCAGTAATTTGGCTTAGTACAAGAAGTCCTTGTCTTCAAGAAAGTTTTGGAAATACCTGGGTAAAATAATTGATGGCTATATTTCTTACGGTTCCAGACTGGAACATGGGACTGACTTTTAATTTTAAGGACATAAAACACCTTTAGAGAACCTCCCTTGCATAACCACTGCCACACATTTTGCATAAAGCTGGTTCTGTGTTATGGATTATATATGTGGGATGTGTCATATAACAACTAAGACAAATATCCTTAGAAGATACTTACACTTCATTGTAAAACATTAAATTCAAGCTTAACAATTTCTGACAGTGTTTTTCAGGGTCAGATTTCAATCTTTTTATGCAACCTTTTTCCTGAGTATCTCTTCTTTATCTTTTTTGGCTAGACAACTGTATAAAAAGGAATCAACACAGTTTCTTCAGCATAGTTGTTTTAGAATGTAAAATGTCTAAAACAACTTTTTCCACTGAATTGAAATTTGTTTTGTTTTTTATGTATTTAAAGGTAGCAAATACAAAGTTCTCAAAAACAGGGCAAATAGTGCTTTAATTTCAATAAACTTGCAGAGAGATGTACTGAAATATCTTTTCCTGAAAAATAAAGCTATAATCCATTAAGTCTGATGTTGTTGGCCTGGTTTCTTCAGGACATGGTGCTTATCCATTCTTCATTCAGCCACAGCCCAGCAGATGTAAGGGAGAGCTGGAGCAGTGTGGAGAGCCTGTTACAGACCTGGGGGTGGGAATTTCAGCTATGACCCCTGAACCTTCTAGTTACAGTCAACAGCAAGTAAAATGCTTCAGGAGAGAGGGCATCATTATTTTTGCTGCTCATGAATAACAATTCTAGTAAATATGTAGTTTCCTCAGTTTTGTCCACGACAGACTTTTTCTTAAATAGGTGCCTGGAGCCGTAACTCTGCATATATGTATTTTTATCTTTGAAGTGGTTTAGGTGAGGCAGGTACATGGATAATTACTTAGGTAAAGCCCTAGCCTTGCAGGCAGTGCTTTAAGTTCTCAGGCTTGTTCTGTTGCATGACAACTACTTGACAATACCTTTTAATTTTATTTGAGCAGGAAACTACAAAAGTGCCTCACATTGTGTCTGCAAATACAACTAAAATCAAGCTAAAATAGGTCCACTACCAGACAAGGCCTAAACTCCAATATGGTTTAATTATTACCATAAAACTTGCAGGTCTGTTATTAGTACAAAACTGTTATCATCATTGGCAGGTGCCAAAAAGTGAGATAGCCTTTCTGCATTTCCCAGCATTAAAATCTGTTAAAGCCTGGATGTAAAAGTGAAGTTATTAGAAAATTGCTTGTTAGGACCAATATTTAATCTTCATAACACGATGTTGTTTTTGTTTTTGCTTTTAATGAACACTGTATCTTACCTCCAGTAGAGACTATAGGGTTGATTTGGGAAATGCAGTATTCTGTTTCCAAAGATAAGAGATGAGAAATAATTCAAACCGCACTTTAAAAATAGTCACTGCAGAGAAAATAACAGCTTTCCAAATATTTTAATGAGGTTTGACAGATGAACCAAGAAGCGAAAACAAAAATTATATGCTGCTATTATTCAGAAACAGACAGGAGAGGTACTGGTATCTCAGTATTATTTTGTCCAACTCTGTATAGAGAGTAAATCTGAGTATTCACACAGTCCTCCTTTGTTCTTAAATAGATATTGGATGCTATTTGCATGTTATTTGTCCCTGGCTGATGTTTTATGTAAATATTTGTGTTAAACCATTTTTGCCAGTTTCAGAATTTTACCTAGTTGTCATTAGAAGTTTTGAAGTGGAAAAGGAAGATGTTCCACAAAAACATGGTATAATGAGAAGCTAGTTTGGGGTTTGTATTGCCACACAGAATATATACATCTCATTTAAGTTGGAAGAGAATCTGCTGTTTTAGTGCCTCTGGATTACTCCAGTTATATCTCCAGCTTTGTGGACACTAAAAATGCCTCCATTAGATTGAAAATAAAAGCCTAATTCTAACCTAAAAATGCTACAGTAAGTGAATGCAACTTGTTTTCAGATGGAGAAGAAAGTTCAGGTGGTTGTAATTACTAAAGACTGCATGCCATTAGATGCCGGCACATAAATTAATTTCCTTTTATAATAAAGTAATGCCACTGCAGTTACACACAAGCCCTAAGGTAATTGGGTCTAAACCAAACAGAAATTCACACAGGAAATGATGGACAAATTACATAGGAGTCGAAGACATGTTTCAATTGAAAATGAAGAGTTGCTGATACAATATATTTACAATCCCCTTAAAGGGATTAGGCATTTCCTATCTGTGATGATCTAAACAGACAAACTATGCAAAACAGGGTAACCCTTCTTTGCTAACAGCAAGAATTGTTATTTATATTTAAGGTAATGTCTGACAAAGTGGAGATGTAGTGAAAATGGTAGTAATTACGTATCCTTTTTCATCCGTATTTTAAAAAGGCTAATGATAAATCTTATTATTTTATAAAGGAAAACAGACACTAGCTCTGGCAAAAATGCCTTGCTAAAGCTTATGCACTCCTAGTTTGTGAAAAGTCAGGAAGAAAACCCAGCTCTCCTGAGATGCAGTCCTATGACCTCTCCACTGGACCATGCTACTTCCCAGAATACTGTAGTTTTCAGAAAGCCCTGTATGAAGCAGTTTTTCATAATTAAAAACAAACCAAATGTCAGAGCAAATCTTTCATATGTTAGAAGTTTCATCTGAGGGTCAAAATTAGCTTTCCTAAATTACGTATTTCCTCATGGATATTATTCCTAGCCTCTGAAAAGTAAAACTACAGCTCATAAAAAATACCCCGAGGAACAAGATACTTCATTAATTTCTTAAAGGTTTAGTGTAATTGTTCTGAACTCCAGAAAAATCCTTCAACTAAATGGAGACTCTCTCATGTTAGCTCTTTAAGACAAGAAAAGAATTCTATGTGCATGCAATTAATCTTATGTATTACCACCTCATATTTTAATCATTTTCACCTCTTAGGGACTTGCGCCCTTTGTGCTAGCTCAACTCAGTCATATTTAAATTTTGTCTGGTTTTGTACATTTGAAAGTATTTGGTTTTGTCATTTTACCTTAATCCAGTTTATGGTGTGATATACAAAATCTTTTATACTGGGATTTCAATAAATACTTTAAATACTGTAGCTAAACATGTTAATTATATGGTAGTGGCGTAATTTCATGCCAGTAGCATAAAATCCAATTCTGATTTGGACTTTCTGGGGCACAGCAATAAATAGTATGTTCATCAAAAGAAAGTAACATACCAAGCTTATTTTAATGCACTGACCTAAAATTTAAAAGATCTTCAAAACAAGTAATTAGTTATGTTTAGCATGTTTTTAACCTTATAAACAAAATAGTATCATGTTAACTATTAGCTTTTCATTGTGGATTCTTGTGGGTTTAATAATCAACAGCAAGTAACCAACTGCATAAACCTTCATCATAAACACAGAAGTACTATAGAAGCACTGTATGCCTTGGGGCTACATGCTACACTGTACAGGAGTGATCCATTACCTAAGTTCACGGCAATCTTATACCTTCTAAAGCTATTCCATCTACAGCTACTGTGAAGTTTCATGAAACACTAGACAGGTTAAGGTAAAAATAAAATATCCAAAACCAGATGCAGTTGAAGCTTTATAAAGGCCCAAGTGATAGAGATGCAAGAAAATTACACTTGATTTACTAAATAGCAAGTTTAAGAACTCGTTCTATTTAATCTGAGCTCATGTGCACAAACTGTCACCAAAGGCAAGGAAAACAAGAGAGTCCCTTGTGTAACAGGGTCTGAACAGACACATTGTGGGGTAAGGAGTTTTCCAGGGAGTATCAGCTAGATGGTGAACAGATCTGTTGTAGCCAGCTCACAGCTGCCTGTTATTCCAGCACTAGAATCAAAGATAATTTATGAAAAGCTCAAGGAATATTTCTTCTGGCATGGTGTGAATGTGAGACAAGGGATGACTGAAAAATTTGTGGCACTGCTCAAAGTAAAAGATTAAGGTTAGAGTTTTTATTAGCTTTCTCTACAGCAAAAACATTTTGAGTCAGTGAGGTTGTTCATACAAATACTGCTTGTCTTCGTTCAAAGGAGAAGGAGGTCTGACAGGACACTGAAGCACCTTTGACTGTCTCAGTAATCAGGGAATAAATCTGCAAGGCTCTTATTAAAGCCTGTGCATGATAAAGGCAAACTAGTTCCTTATCAGGAAAGACACCTTAGTCCTTAGGATCTGATTGCTACAAATAAGCATGTATTTCTTCGGATTTTGTTGAGATTAGAATGTATAAATTGTTTAAAAATGCAATTTGCATAAATGAGCAAGCTGAGAACAACCTGAAAAAGAAAACCAGAACAGGAGATAAGTTCAAACACGATTCAGCATTTTCAGCATTCCATAATTTTAGTATCTGCTGGCATATAGTGTTAGATGAAATTAATTGTGGTCATTGAATTATTTTTTATTAAAATGTCAAAGGCACTCTGAATTTTTATAAGCATGCTTGTATTAAAAATCTAAATAAAGAGACTCTATTTGCATGTGCTTTACTCCGTACTGAATTATTTTAGCCATCACAGTAATTACCTGGTATGTGGCACTCATTTACATGAACTAATTTCTAAATAAAAAGCGGGTGCAAATGTGGAAGAATGAACTCACATTCGTTGCTATAGAACATGGATTGTTCTTAAGAATACCTTTATTCCCAGTATTTTGTTAAGTCTCAAAACTACTTGGTAGAACAAAGGTGCACCTTCTATCCTTTAATGATTCTCCATAATTTAGGATACATGTGTGTGCATGCACTGAACGACTCCTTTGTGGTAATCATCTTCAGCGCATGAATTCTGATTTCAGTTAAGGCAGAATTTGCAATTACGCTAGCATTAAAAATGGTTGATCACAGAGAAGGGCATCACAGGGCACAGGTATAGCCACAGTGCACGTATGATTTTAAACTGAGTTATAACACTAGTGTTGGGCACAAACACAATGGATAACCATTTACATCAGCTTTCAAGCACTGACATTTATACTGCTATTTTTTATAAAACAACTTGGTATTTTAAAGCCAACTGTGACTAACAAATGAGAGATAAAACTATTATTTTGTATTGCAGGTAAATACAAGATGTCAAAAACTTTTGGATCATGCTATGCAAAGAGAATTCTATAAAATGGCAACGTAAATGCCTATTAGGAAATACAACCTATCTCACAAAAGCAGTGTGCTGCTTTATGGAAACACATAGTGGTTGTGTGCTGAAAGTCTCACAAACACCTGTGGAAGAAAGTAGGAAAAGTTACTGGCCAGGGAAACTTGCTATATTGAACTTACAAGATATTTCTGTGGGCCCATATACTGTTCTTGTTTGTACGTAAGTCTGTTGCTGCCATTTCCAAGAAAATCAATAGCTTTGAATACTAAAATCCCACAGGTTTCTTCTCCTGCATCCCCACCCTCTGTCATGCTGGAAGAAGCATAAAATTGATCTATCATACTGTACATCAGAAAATTGTCTCAATTTTACTAGCTCTGATTAAATATCTTTTTTCTATACTACTGGATGCCGCTGCTTTAAAACTCTTGATGAATTTCTGCTTCAGGGTTTTTGCATTTCCCTGATGAATGATAATTTTCCACTGTATAAAATTTGCACTTTAGCTTCCAATATGAATGATGAAAAAGCCCCAAATGAGTAATAGCTATTAAAATTTCCAGACCAAAACAAAAACAAAACCTACATCAAGGCAGAGTTAAGGTTGAAAAGTAGTATCAGTTAAGGTATAAAGCTTAATAATGTATTATATAAAGCATAAATTATCCCAAAAATAAACATTCTAAAAACCCCAGGAAACTTGGGATTAAGGACAAAAAAACTTAAAAGAAACCCAAACATCTTGCATTATTGAAATGCAGTATGGAAACCTCCAAAACAAACTTACATCAGCCTGCAGCAGCACCATGTTGTAAGCCAGCAATTATGATTAATGCATTTTAGTATTTGTGGCCCTAAATTACCCTCATGTGTATTTCAGAAATAATTTTTCATTTTGTTCATTTGCATGCAACAAGTGACCAGGAGGCGAGCAGGAGAAAAATAATGGCATATTACTAGTTTCACTACAGAACTGGTCACTACCTGACTACTTAGATACACAGTATCATAAAACTACAGCCTCGTTTGGGTTGGAAAGGACCTTGAAGACCATATAGTTCCAACCCCCTGCCACAGGGAGGGCCACCTTCCACTAGACCAGGTTGCTCAAAGCCCCATCCAGCCTGGCCTTGAACACTGCCATGGATGGGGCAGTCACAACTTCTCTGGGCAGCTTGTACCAGTGCCTCAGCACCTTCACAGTAAAGTTTTTGTAATATCTAATCTAAATCTCCCCTATGTCAGTTTAAAGCCATTCCCCCTTGTCTTGTCACTACATAGCCTTGTAAAAAGTCCCCCTCCATCAGAAGTTGTGAAGCAAAATACATGAATGCTTCCTCACTGTGAGAAGAAAGCATTTCTGACTGGACCAGTAGAACTATTTGATCTAAAGGATCTATTAGATTTAATAACTTGTTAAAACATAAGCAAATGGGAATTAAATTCTTAAACACAAAAATGAGAATCTGCAAAACAAATTTCTTATGCTGCATAGGTTACCCATCTCATCTAAAGAAGCAGACAGAACTTTTCTATGGAACAGCAAGAAAAAGCTTAAGAGGAGATGAATGTTTGCCAAAAAATGCAAGCCCCAAAACACACATTTTCAAAATTGTTTTATTGCAGGTGGATAATAGAGATAAATACCTAACAGGAAAATCCAGTAAGTCACATTTATTTTCATTTTGGAACAATTCTCTAAACTGGTTGTGTTTTATCATAAAGAGAACAACACGTTGTGCTACATTTTGGAACATTTTGTTCCTTAAAAGTGGTCAGACAGGTGGGAAATCTTAAATGTACTACAAATTAAATGGGTAATTTTCCACTCCAGCTTCGTTTCCCAAATTGAGCAAGTTCAAGCAAAAGAAACCACGACTTTCTCTGCACTGGAGATGCATATCAGTTGGTGATGCACTTCAAGCTATATTAATTTGATTAAAAAGTTTATCCTTAATAACCTGAGACATCAATCCATGTATAGCTTCTATGGTGGTCTTGCAGCTGAAAAACAAGCATAAATTCAACATTGGCCAAACACTGAACTGTCATGTTAACTGAAGATACTCAGCTGTTTTGGAAGTTCAGGGTGCCCATAACCCCATGAATCTTAACAACTGTCCAGAAAGGAAAAGTCAAACACAGTTATTTAGCCATTGTTGCCAATGGCTGTTTGTCACTTGAAAAGCAAACTGACGAGCACTATGCACACAAAAAAGGATTCCAGGAAACTTCTTTGGCAATTTAGGACACGTTACATTAACGAGAGCAAGTGAGCTCTGTGGTCATCTGAACCAAACAATAAAATAACATTAAAAACCATCCCTGGGAATGGAATGGAGCTGCCAGTTGTTATCACTACCCAAAGGCTCTCACACTGTTCTTTCTACCTTACCTCCTTTGTAAAGCTCAGGCCAGTAATGCGCAGTAACCACAGCTCCTCTGAGAAATTTTACAGAGAACATTACAAGAAGAGTTCATAGAGCTAATCAGTTATTGGTCAACATATGAAATGCGCAAAACCCCCAAACAGCTGAGAGGATTCCTCCTGATCTGAGTTTCATCCAGGGTGTCTGACTCCAGGGGATATATTAAACAAACAAATGAAAATGTCTCAAAAAAACAATATACAAATGTAAAAGATGACTCAGCCTTGAAGTCATGGAGAACAGAACAAATTACTACTAGACAGGAAAAGGAATCCCAGCAAAGGAAGTCAGCTTGAAGCCGAGTTTGGCTAAAACATACATACTCTTAGAAAACAACTCTTAAGAGATGTGTATGTACTGTAACAGAAGACAGCATACAGCCAAGTGTAAGTACCTTTATGCTAATGTCTGACACCGTTTTTCCGAAAACAGGTACACCCAATAATCCTTTAGCTGACTCTGCAACCTCATGTTTTGAAAATAATTTAGGTGCCACTGTAATTTTTATTAGGAAAGATTACTGAAGGTAAACATGCATCAGTGACAGGGTTACAATCCATTCTGGGAACTACAGCAGACTCTGTTACACAGGAAAGCAGAACTGATGACAACACCAAGCCCTTCCAGTCTTACAATTTATAAACTAACTACTGATGATGACTAAATAAAAACCAGAAGAATTTCTAGAAATGCTGGAAGAAATAATACAGTTTGATAATCAGAGGAGTTATTTCTTTGAGCTACTGTAAGCATATAAGAGTAATGTGAAAATAAAATGTGGTCAGTATTATGGGACACCAAACAGGGATCAAAATCTAAGCAAGCCTGTCAGCTGCTTCATCCTTCTCATGTCTTTAAAACATTGCTATTGTAACTGTTTCACTACAGCAACTGGGAAGTACTGCCTAACCTGGCTGTTGTAAGTCAGCAATAGCCTTAACTCTATTGCAACTGAAGTAGTCTAAATGGGTATTAACTTTTTAAAGTCAGCCTCCCTCCAACTTGATAACATTTGTTAGAAAATAAAATGCTAACATGTCTGTTAACCTTCGGTAACTCCTGTCTTTATAAAGGCAAAGCCTGCGTTCACCTGAGTCACACTGAGCAAGATGTAAATAAAATTATTTATTTGTAAATCACTCCTCACAAAAAGCCTTTTTTTGTGTGTGTGTTTTCTACGTATCAGGATTAAATGAGGAGGAAGACGGCTAGAAAGCCTCTAAATCTGAAAAGCACAACATCCCAGATCGTCTTAAGTTTTTTTGCAGTCCATTCCAAGGGATTCTACAGAATTGTTCCTTACTAAATGGAATTATATCTCACTCAGAACACTCCTAAGATGCATGCAGGTGAGTTCTGACTTCTCCACAGATGTGCCTGAGATTGTACCAGTGTGTACAGCACAGTACTTCTTGGTTTTCAAAGTCTGAAATTTGCCAAATACAACGTTCTTGAACTGCCCAAGACACTGTGTAACTTGCTGGACACCATTACACTTTATTAAAGGTTTTACTTGGAAAAATGGTGACTATAATGTTATGCAGATAGTCTAAGCAATATGTATTCTTAAGACTATTGTGAGAAAGATGTGTTAGCCAGAAGTAACACATTACTTCTGTAACATGTAACATTGTCCTTCAAAGCTCAAAAAAGAAACGAGCTGATTACCAACAAACAGATAAGGAACACTGAAGGGAAACACTGCACCTTCTTTGAAATAATGCTGTACACCCAGTTCATTAATTGATAATAGCAAGTATTTGTATCAGGCAGGGGAGGTAAATGTGAAGGCTAGAATGTAATATACTTCTTAGAAACAAGACACAAAACAACATAAAACCTTCCTTATTTGTGGAAAAATGATGCATTAAGAAATATAAAAAAAGGGGAGTTCTTAATTTTTGAGTGAACTTACTGGACACTTAGTACTAGTTCTTACAATCATGTTCTATATAATAATGTTATTTACTGTGAGTTTAAACCTTATTAACCATATAAAATACGCTATTGTTTAGCAATGTTACCATTTTGCACTGGACAGAATAAATCTTTTTTGGCTTATCATAAATGATGGAATTTAACAGGGACTAGAGTTGAATTTTATCCCAGAAGCAAAGATTGAAAAGCCACTGTACACTTAATAAAGGCAAGATTTTCTTAAACTAACATTCAGAGTCTCATCCTTATCTATAATATGACCACTCTTACCTGTATTCTCGGTAGGTTACAATTTAAGGCATGATGAAAAGCTTGAAACAAAATAACACCTTTTACAGGGAAGAACACAAATATACCTTATCTTACCTGTCTCTTGTTGCTTTTGCAAGTTTGTCTTCTGATTTCTTATCGTGAGTCTCCAAACCCAGCATAAAACTACCCCTTCCAAGCTGAGCTTCTGACTGCTCTAATTTTTCAGACAAATCAAAGACTTGGCCAGTGGTGTAGTCAGCATTCTTAGGAGAAAGAAGGCAATAAACATATTGAATTCTAAGGTATAAATTCAAGCATTTATATACAGACTGAATCTGAAAAGAGCCTTTAAGCCTATAGTACTGTGTATTTTAACCTGCATCTGAAGTGATACAGAACATGAGTGGCATGTGAGTAATGGTTAAGAGAACAGAAGTAGAACATCTGACAAATGCTCAACACCTAAAGCCTGAAATGGGCACTCTTTACTACTTTGAACCCATACCCGAAGTTATGAAAAGGTAAAATTCAGTTGATTTGGACCAAGAAAAAAGGAATACAATTGGCTTTTGCAGAAGGAAGATGTTGATGCTGAGCTCTTACATTGAAGGTCTACCTGCAGTATTTCTGTTGAAACCTCATGTGAGCAATTCCACTGGTTTTGCTGCTGTTTTTTATTAGTTTTTTAAGAAGTGTTTACTTATTCAATGCCATTATTTTAAAGCACACCATTTATTACAGTGCTGTAAAAAGATGCAAGTTTAAAGTGTTTAAGACAAAATCTAAGTGTACCAAGAACTCAGTAAAATTAAACTTTATTCCCACCTTCTACTTCTGCAGAGCGGGTATAAACAATGTTTCAGTATTAATGATTAGAAAAATCCTCCTTTCTTGTTTAATCTGACAAACAGATTCTTAATGTAGAATCTAAATCTGCTAGTGTCCCATTTACCATTTTACAGTAGAGGGTCTGGCTTTCAGCACTAAGGAATTAATACATGCACATGATAACATACCATGGTACTTACAGTAAGCAAACTGGAAGAACTGAGAGTATTCACCCAGTACTTGTTCCACAAAAGCTCAAGCAATTTACGATCCAAAGATGATTTAAAGTATGAAACTTCTAAAGCATAGTACCTTTAAAGACAAACATGCAAAGTAAGCTTTCATCTAAGTACATCTTGTTTAGCTATGACACCTAAAGTACATGCATCTCAAAAAATGGCAAATAACTTACAAAATTCAAAGCATTGAACAATAAAAATGTTATCCCTGCTAGAATTCTAACTCTAAACAAATATCCATGCACCAAAAAAGTGAAAACACTGTGCAGCAGCCTACAAGACACAGGACCCTGGTGTCAATTTGATCCTAAAGTTCTCTGCACACAGATGTTAAGCTACAGTGCTTGTCAGCATCTGAAGGCAGAACTGAAGCCAGGCCTGAAACCACCGAAAGAAGTGGTTCTATCTTTCCTTAACTGTTCTTTGCAAACACTATGTCTTCAACATCTGCCTTTACTTTCCATCCCACTGTAGCTTAACCAGCAAGAACTGGTGCTCCAAGCTAGATCAGCTCAGGTGACTGATCCAGCAAAACAAATGCATTGCCAAACAAGTAATACCTCACAAAGTAAGTATGAGGTGAGTAACACATGGCTGAGGATAGAAAAGTTAAAGAAAGAATGGTTGAAACTAAACTATCTTTCAATTCATGGAAAGTAAACTAGCAGGAGAGAAAATTAATTCTTCTGTTGCTGATGTTATCCCTCCAGGATTTGCACTTTCCAATCCTTCCAAAGACAGAAGCAATCTTAACATGCCCAGTGATGCAGAACAGAGAGATATATAGCACTTGCCACTACTCAGAAGAGCAGACATTACAGTCTCCCTAGCCCTGCTACTAGGGAAGCATGTACCTCTGAGCCTTTCCTCCCTGCTGTAAGAAAACACAACACAAAGGTGTTCAAGAATCAACTGCTAAAGCTTTTAATCAGGTTCATCTTTGTAACAGTTCTCCCATGAAGTATCTCCTGATAAATGACAATAACACTTCTCCACAAAGCCAACAGTGCTTAAACAACAAAAAACTTCAGTTTGAAACACTCCCTAGAAATGTAGTTTTCCATACTGAATCACTAACCTAAACACAAAGATTGAGAACTTGTACAGGGAGTAGTTTTTTTGTTACTTACTGTTTACAGTGTACACCAAAGTCTTCTATTTTATTAAGTGGAATAGTCTGGTATTCGGAGGGACCTTCATCTGGAGGTTTATAGCCCTAAAAATGCAACAAAGGGCAAAGATTACACATTATCTCCAATATTTCTGTGATTTTCTAGTTTTCAGCCTAACCTTTCCACGTTGTTGAGGTTTTGTATATTATTTTGTGGAAAGTCACAATATTTATTTTAAAGAGTTCAGTAGATAGTTTTGAACCTCCCTTTTCTAAAATGAAAAGCACAATACCACATATTAAACGTGCCATTATTGTTTAGTTTTAGGTGTAAAAAATGACAGAGAAAACATAAGTGTACTTTGATGAATGCTACCTACAACTATAACCGTTAAAAATTACCATATGGAGCTACGTAATTTTAGGACAGTTCTACTATCTAGACAGCCTATTTGACACTGCCACAAATCTATGACATACAAACTAGAAATCAACCTTTGTAAATCTAATCAATATCCAAAAATATGCAACAAGCAGTATATCAGCATATCTTCCTTTTAGAATGAGCAATGACATACAGTACAGCAGAGCAGATCAAACTGTCAGATGATCAAACTGCAGTAGTCTTTAGAAGCAATCTACTAGTTATTTAAAGGCTGTTTAGCAATCACACACTAAATAATTTTCACTGTTTACCTTAGGATATGTCCTAAATGCTCCAAGATTTACTTTTCCTGCAGATATTGTTCTTGTTGGATCAATCTGTAGAAATAAAGGTAATGTTTGTTTTACGCATTTTATGAATTATTACAGGCATAAAGGAACTCTACAATAATTGTACTTCAGAAATGCAGTTACTGCAAACTGTATTCATTTTGTCATAAACAGTACTTTTTCAGTCAGCAACTACTGGTATGAGATTCGATGCTACAAAGACAGGAATATCAACAGCCTTATATGGACCAATTTTTCAAACTTATTTTCCTTGTTTCCAAAAATACATTAAAAACAATAAACCATAATAAAAGTCTGCATTTTAATCTTATAACCCTTAGAAGTAAGAAAAAGCATATTGTGATCTGCTGCATTTTGGTGGAAAATACAGGAAACTAATAAAAGAATCTCCTTACTAATGTCCTGCTTAATTTTAAAAATAACTAAAAAAACCCCCAAACCAACAATAAAAAAAAATAAAGAAGAAAGCAGTCCCAAGGAAAGTGCTTTGAATCTGTGAAATTATGTCATAACATAGGAGAATTAACATGGTGGAAATACTTCTTAAGGGTAATTTATACTTTTCTAATGTAATTCTTCCATCAGCATTACAGTCCTTTCTGACTAATTCTTTTTTCCCCACATTTCCTTCAATAGGAAATAAAAGTACTATCTAAAATAAGGTTTACTTTTGATTTCAGATGTGATCTGAAGCCTGGAAGACCCTGGATGGTTCAAAGAGTTTCTTCAGTTTATTTTTTTCTTAAATAGTTTTTGTAGTTTCTTCTACTTTGCACTATGCTGTTGATTTAAAAGGCATTTTAGATGCAAAGTAACATCTAGTTATTTAGTTGCTCTATTTTGACAGAAGAGGCAACGAAGAGAACAAAAGAAATTATTTTTGCTATATAGCAGGAGGTTGAATATGGATTACTTAATATATTGATTTTCTTCAGTACCAAGAAGAAACTGAAGTTGAGAGTAATGCATGGATTTGTACAGAGCTACCATATCTGAAATAATGCAGTGAAAATGGCCTTGGTAAGCAACACTTACTTGACCAGCTTGCAGCCAGCAAAGCAAAAGGAGCAATACCAATTTAAAATCTGGATCTAACACTTCCATCCTGCAAAATGCATTCTACTGGAATGTTAGCAGACTGAAAGCTGAAAATTATTACCCCCTCAACATAATCTGATATGCAGTTTTATCAACTATCAGACAGTACTTACAACCACTGCTACAAAGGGTTCTTGAAATTGCTGATTTAGCATTTGGGTACTGACGTCGATCCCAGAGAGCCAGCAGCCATAGCCAGGGTGACTGTGATACCAACCAATTGCATTTTCTAGACGACCAACCTACCAGCAGTGAAGAAAACCAAAACTGTTGTTATCTCCATTCCGAAAGTATCAGCTGCCCTCTATTGGGTCTTCCAGCATACTACGACAGAGTGTGAGGATAAAAACAATTGCACACACAGCCTGCAATGCTCAATTTACAAATACTGATCGTGTGTCTTATTTTGCTAAACTGTTTTCTAGAAACTATATAATCTGAAGTATTAGTATTTTCTTTTACAGCTACTACAACAGAGCAAAGGACTACAAGGAGCTAGGAGCTCCTTCTTCAATGACAGCTGATGTACAGAAGATTCTACATCGTGAGATTGTAAGCTGGGACTCCTCTGTGTGGATAAGAAATTTCTTAGGGTAGCTATGACATAAGTATATATAATTCCATATAATACATGGTATGTCCATACAGAGTGAATGTTCGTTATTTAGTACAGTAACCCATCTCAGAGGCATATAGAAAGATTAGTGGTAGGTTTAAAATGTAACTTCAGAGGCATGTTTTCAAGCATGGTGGCAGAAATTATTGCCAGACCATGCTCTGAAAGCCTAAAATGAATTTTTTAAGGCTGAGAAAAATGCAAAATAGGAGTTTCCAAATAATACCCCTGGCATCTCTACAAATACTGGAAGAAAACCAAACCACAAATAAAACACAACAACAAAAACCAGAACACCCACTGCACCTAATTTTGTACCCCTCTTGCAGAATTGGTTATGGGCTGCTTCACAATGAGTTGAATAATTTTGGCATGACAACATCTGATAGTTCTTAACTGAGTTGTGTGTTTGTATGCATCACCTGCTTGGTTTTGCCAACTACTGAATATATCAAGAAGTTTAAATCAGAAAAATGCTGAGATGAGACAGAACACGCAAACTGCCTACTGAAGGGAACACTTAGTTTATTTTTGAATTTGTGAATACTATTTATATTTTCTTTATAACTCCCATATAGAGAGATTAACAAACCACTAAAAGAATGTGTTATTTTTCAAAGCCAAATGACACATTTTGACTATATTAGCACCAGATCCTGCTCACACAGAAGCAAACAACCAGAACGCTGGTGTCTGTGAAGTGCTTATGCAGGGGAATATATCAACTTGCAATCTAATATTAACGAGTTATTCCAAGAACAACTACTTGCCAAAATCAAATGCGCAACTGCCAGCATGCAAACTCTAACAGAGCACCAGTACAGCTGAGTTGCTGTATTTGCACACAAGTTCAATTTCACATTTGTACTCCTACATAAATCTGGACTGTTTTAAAAATCAGATGAACTAAGTATATGAAAAAATAGTACTATTATGCTATAGATTTGCCATTTTGAAACCCATTATTTCTACCTAGGAATTGGGTAGTATGAATACATGTTTAGGTACACATCTTTTTCAAGTAAGTTACCTTTTTGCAACAACAGTATTATTATGTCACTAATACTTTCCACATAAAAGGAACTAGATTATTTCTAAATTTGCTCATAAATAGGGATGAATTATTAAAAGTCTCAGAACATACCTACTTTTGGATTATGTTTACTCTTTTCTGATTTATCCCAATTCACATCGATTTAAATAACTCTTAACTGCATATAAGGCTGTGACTAAAAGTACAACTCCCCAAAATAACCCAAATAGTGCTCTGTTATTTCCAGTGAGTAAGTAAGGGGCTTCTGATTTCAGCTGGTTGAAAATATTTTGAGAACTAAAGAAAAATCAGAGGGTAAACTCTACCTTAAAACATTTGAGCTTGGAGAGCTAGTTATTCCAATGCTTATTTGTAGCATGGGATTATCCTGTACTGGAAGGAGTGCACCAGTAGGTGATCTGATGTGCCATGCTGGTTTCCGTACCAGCCACAATGCAGCTTTGCATTTCTATTACCCTTCTGCATGCGAGAATTTTACTACACAGTCAGGCTTAGTATGAAATGGATTTCTGAAGACAGAATAATGAAGATGGCATTTTCTTCACAAATTGTTTATTTTTATAGAAAACATCAGCATGGCTATGCAGTAAGGCTTCAAAAAGCAAGAAGTTACGAATAAATATCATATTCCTGATCTACAAATAGTAAACATTTCTGACACCTATTTTATATTTAATTTTGCACAGTATTTTTAGAAACATGTATCAGTTATTACAGTAACACACGTTCTCCTTTTCCATCTACAAGCCACCAACTACAGCTACAAAAACACTTCCTCAGCAACGAAAATAATTTATAAAGGAATTCAAGAAGAATCCAGTACTTGATGACCTACTGTAAGACATGGAAATAGATACGTGAAAATGTTTAGAGGCCCCTGCGGCTGCTTGCTGCCAACACAGTTTTCTTAGTCATGTTTGAGTTAAAAAAAAACAGGGCACTAAGCAGCCACTTTTATCTCTGTGAAAGGGGGGAGGCCTGCAAATATCAGAGCATGTTCCTACGCGATTACCTTACAAGATCTTCAGCTATACCATGGAGGGTGAGAAACACGCTCTGCCACTTCTTACCTGCTTCGCGTTTTCGATGTAGGCAGCCATGTACTCATAGGCGGCCGCCTGAGCGTTGACGCGAGTCTCAGTGCCCTCCACCGGCAGGGCGAAGCTGTCCATGATGATCATGGTCTCCCCGTCCACCTTGCCCAGCATAAGCCCCATCACCTCCAGGTTGCCCCCCGACCTAGCGTGCATCACCATCTTCAGGAGAGCCAGGGCCGAGATCTTGCAGTACTTGAAATAATGGTGGCTGCAAGACAAGAGACCGCGGAAGCCATCGGGGTCAGCCCCGCCGCCTCGGCTGTGCCTCAGGCCCCGGCCGCCCACCCCTCCGGACCCCGCCGCTCGCTCCGTTCCCTCTTACTCTTTGGTCCAGGGCTTGGCCGCCAGAATCTCCTGCTGCTGCTTGCGGTCGTACTTGTAGATCTCGTCAATGCTCTGCGCCTCCTGCATGTTGTTGGCCAGCTCCCACGTCTTCTGCGCCATGCCGCTCCCGGAGGCGCCGCTGCCCGCCGCCGCCATGGCTGCCCGCCGCTCCGGGCCCGGGGCCGGCCCTGTCCCACCTCACCGGGCCGCAGGCAGAACCAAGCGAGGCTGACGGCGTTCCGCGGGAAGTGGTACGGTCCGCGCAGGCGCGGGGTGGGCGGCACTGCGCCCCCCAGCGGCTCCGCACGGCAGCTGTCGGGTGGTGCGGCCCGGCTACAGCAATGTACGGCCTGGCGGCGGCGTGCCGCAACTACAGTGTGTTCTCCATACTAGCCGCAGCCCGGTCAAGCGGTATGTTACGGGAGGCGACCCCTCCGTAGAGAGATCACCGCCACCATCTTGCTTACCGCTCCCGTTCACCTGTTAAAGCCACGCTGGGGTTCCCCCTCGCGCCCTGTGAGGCGGAGAGATAGAAGAGGACCCACCAGGGGGCGCTGCTCGGCGCTCCCGCCGGTTTCCGGGGAAGCGGTACCGCGCGGGACGTGGAGAGCTGCGACCGCCGGTGAGCGGTGAGTGGAGGCCGGGACAGCGCCCGGGAGCGCACCCCACGCAGCCTGGGCTGCTGGCCCCGCCACACGGAGACCGGGGCCGGGCGGCTGTCTTGTTCACAGCCCGGAGCGGGCGGCGGCCGGGGCGAGGGCGGCTCGCCGGAGGGCGGAACGGGCCAGAGGGGGAGTTGTGAGGGGAAGCGCGGTAGAGGGAAAGGGACGGGGCGGGACGAGGGTGTCCCGGCCAGGGCCCGCGTCACGGTGTCAGGTCTGGGCCTCTCTGCCGGGGCAGCGGTTTCTGCAGGGCCTTCCGGCGGGAGCAGTTTGTTTGTGCGGCCGTTGCCTAACAACGGCGCTGCACTTTTTAAAGTATCTGAGCCCGGGGTGCCGCCTGCCCGCCCCGCCGCCGGCAGTGCCTCACACCTGGCCCGAGGGGCACCGATGCTTCCTAGAGTGCCCGAGAAATGCTGCTGAGGAGGGAGGGGGTACGTATGCTGGCCGGCGCTGCAGGCCCCGGCGGGGGAGAGGCGCTACCCCCAGCTGTTTTTCTTCCCAGTAGTATTTCCGTAATATTTTGTTTTCCTAAAAGCTTGAAAAATACAATGTCTGCACCTCATAATTTTTGGGGACCTATGGTTTATTCTTGAGTTTCCAGATGTTTACAGCATGTTCTAGCTTTCCCTTTTTCTCTGTGCACATACTTGTGGAGCTGCCTCGAAGCTTACTTTTGAAGCTGCCACTTTTGCTAGTAGTTGCAAGGGCCTAGAAATACCCCAAGTGCATTCAGACATACCGCTAAACTGAATATGGGTGATTTTGTTTTGAATTGGAATGGGTTTATAGTGGTGGGCTGTGCTTTGGTATGTTTTTGCAGTCATGAAGCCAGTTTGATGGTTTGCTTTGAGTTTAGTGCTGTCACCTCTGAGATAGTTTACTGCATAACTGGGAACTGTGTTAGCACTCTTCAGATAGAAACATAATGTTTCTTTGTTGTGATTAGTCATGATCTCATCACTTGATACAGTAGTTGATAAAGTTAATATTCTGTAAGTTATTTGCTAACATACTGGTTTTTTTAACTTTGCAGTGGATGTATCACATTCAAATTGCCAGTCTTTTGCTTAGAATATGTAAGCATTTTTAATTTTTTATTTCTTTCAGTATAATACCATCTTTTGGCATATCTCATAAGGATTGTGCATATTTTGAGATCAACTCCAGCAGAAGGATATAAGAAACAAATGTCTAGCTATTTTCTAAGAGTTCTAGGAAGCGTTTGGCCACTTTTCCTGGTTATTCAGCTGTATTAAAGGTATGCTGAATCATTAGTGATGTAGCATTATTTGTCTCAGTGTTCTCCAAAGCCTGGAGTTGTGAGATTTATTCACACCAGTTGAATTGCCTATGTAGTTCAACTGTAACTCTTTTGTCTTTGTTTTTCTAATTTATTAGAATGCTCTCTCAGTGATAGAATATTCATTGTGTTACTTATGCTAGATGCAGAAAACACTGCAAATACTCCTCTCCTTATGCCATCTCTCAGAATAGGTTTGGTAACATTCCAGTATGGTGATTTGGAAACAGTTCTGGAGTTTATAAATGTCATTTTAAATAGAAGTAGTACAGATATTAAAGTCAGTGAGCTTTTGGAAAGACTTCTCACAATGCCTCCTTCTACGTGAAGTGATTTTCCTCTTGGTGGTTATGCAGCACTGGATAGATGATGAGACCAACTTTTAAATTCTTTAGGGTGACAAGTTGTTTCACCCATTCAGAAGAGTTCTTTTCTTTATGTAATCTAGTTTTTCTTTCTTATGTAATCTAGTAGGTTAAATAAAATTTATCAATGCCTGAAAACTTACCCTTTTTTAGATTTCTTTTATCCTTTATCAGTGTGCAGAACTAATGAGATTAAAGATTTAGGACAAATCAGGTGGGAGAATTTATATTTGGAATTAACTGTCCTGTATTATCACTAGGGGTTGTGAATAGGTTGTTCTAGTTCTGCCTTCTTTAACAATATTATAATTTCATATTATGAATCAAAAATGGCATTAATATAAGAGAAGTTGAAATGAATATGTTTTAAGGAATACACCAAGCAGAATTACTCCTTAAGTTAGCATGCAATTACTTGAATTTACCTGTGGAATTTTGACATTTTTTCTCTTCATCTTACTTTTAGTCAGCATTTGTCTCAGTCTTTCCAGACACTTTCTTCTATGTTTACCTATGAAGTGTCTTATTCCCCTGTTTTTTGAGGTTGGTTTTCGGTTTTGGTATTTTTTCTTTTTTTTTTTTTTTTTT
>NDXB01015259.1:154078-177077 GCA_002631895.1 Agapornis roseicollis | reverse complement strand
TTTTTTTTTCCCTTTTTTTTTTGTTTTTTTTTTGGTTTTTGTTTTTTTTTTTTTTTTTTTTTTTTTTTTTTAATTCTTTGGTCCTCTCCCTGAGAGTGTTTTCTAATATACTCTTATTATTGGGCGGTTGTTTACTTCATACAATCTGTAGGCTTTAGAGGGATACTGAATTAGCCTTACCAAAACTGCTGTGCAGTCAGTTCAGGTACTGTATGGGATTGCTGAGGAACCTGCATAAGCAATCTTTTTGCTCAAGTTGTTTAGGTAGTATTAGAGGGATTGAGGGTCATAATTTTCTGCTCGATTTCACCTCTCCTTTAAGTGTAGAATACATGTATGGATTTTTACCTGTAGGCTTGGTTTTGCAAAGCTTATACAGTGGATTTGGAAAAAATGCTGAGTGGGGATTGGGATGAAGTAGGCTTTATTTTTGGTTTGGTCTGGCTTCTTTCCATGGTTACTTAGTATACAGATCTACAATGTTTTTAGTCCTGGCAAGACTATCCTAACAAAGAATATTCAAAGTCTTCTTTACATTTCCATTGTCATGAATTTGATTGACTTTAGTTTTTATTGTGAGGCTGTCTAGGAACAGCAATATACACTAAATTGGACAAGTAAGATGCTTTCAGTTTAATAGGCAAGATGCACAACTAATGGAAGCAAGGTAATGAGCTGCTCCACAGTATGTGTTTTCTTACAGAAGGGTGTCTTGTCTGATTACAAGTTGGTGCTGCCTCATGTCCATGGTTATTGCAGAGTTGGAGCTGTTCTTACTGCCTCTGCTATAAGGAAGAGCTAGCTCTTTGGGGGGTTGGAGGAGGATTTGGTCAGTGCTTGGTTGGGCTGGGTGGGGTGAGTTATCTGTATTCTCTTCCCTTGTTCTTTCCTTTATCATTATTATTATTGGTGGTAGCAGTAGTGATTTGTGTTGTACCTTAGTTACTAAACTGTTCTTATCCTGTGGGGTTNTCAGTGCTTGGTTGGGCTGGGTGGGGTGAGTTATCTGTATTCTCTTCCCTTGTTCTTTCCTTTATCATTATTATTATTGGTGGTATCAGTAGTGATTTGTGTTGTACCTTAGTTACTAAACTGTTCTTATCTCAACCTGTGGGAATTGCATTCTTTTGATTCTCCTCCCCATCCCTCCAGGAGTAGGGGGAGGACAAGAAAAGGGGGTTGAGTGAGTGAATGAGCTGCATGGCTGGGTTTAAACCAGGACACATAGCAAACATCTTGTGGCTTTTAGTTTGAAGGGAGAAACTTGAACATTACATAACTACTGTCTTAAGCAACTGTAACGGATCTTTACATTTTGGAGGTTCCATGTTTTATGTCTTTTCCATAACCTTAGAAATGATGGCGGATGATTTAGACAAATTTATTGAAGATCAGAAGGCCAAGTTGGCACAAGATAAGGCAGAACTTGAAAATGATCCACCGTACATGGAAATGAGGGTAAGAGTATTAACTAGTTTTCACAAATGTAAACACGTCTATTGCTTGGGTCTTGATTTAAGCTTACTTTTTTTGTGCTTTCAAACTGTACTTTCAGTTCAAGTATATATTATTTATCTATTCGAAGTAATTTCTAACTTAAATTCTTTATTTTTATGTAGATGCTTCAAAACCTGTTTGCCGTCAGGCACATACAGTAACATTTGTGTATTACAGGTGGAAAAACTTTTGTAAATGGTTATTATTATTTCTTCCTCCCTCCCTAGGGAAGCTGACTAAGCAGGGGTCTGCTCTCAGCCCGCTCCAGAGTATGGGTATTGTGTTGGTGATGGATGATATAAATACCCTCAAAACTACTGTTGCAGAAACTAGAAAATAGAAAAGGCAAATTACTTAATCCAATCAATTAAACAAAATCTGTTCTTATCACGAATTTCCTGTTAAGAAATTTTAGTACCTAATTCTAAAGATATAAAGATTTTATAATTTGCAAAACACCATTAAGTTGTGTAAGAGTGCCAGTATCTGGCAAAAAGCTGTATCTAAATAATTCAAGCTAGTTAAGTGTTATGGTAACTAAGTCAAGTCCTTGTGAAAAAAGGAGTTTTATCTGTTGTTTGACTTACAAAGTTCCAAACTGCTTGAGCTTTTATCAGTAATTATAATATTCTGTTTTCACTCTCTTTCTTGTTTTATCAGAATGTTACGAGAATTCATCTTTCCTCTTCTGTGGGAAAAGGATGTATAAAAGTAGTTTTACCTAATTGTCATAATTCTTTCCAGAATGGTTTATTAAATTCACTCCAGACAGTTAATTCTTAGGGAGCTGTGGAGAGTTGGGCTTCCTTTATTTTTGCTTCCTCTGCTCAGAGCAAGTTTAAAGGGGAGAATGTTTCCAGCCTATAGTTTGATAAAGTCCTGAGTTGCATGATGAAAGTGCAGTTACACAGAACAGGTGTGTTAAACTTGACCATAATACCATGTAATTCTTTCATAGTTTCAAACAGGGTGCAGTATGTCACATCAGCCCATAACCCAACACCCACCCCCCTCATCCCCCATACCAGAGAAGATATGTGTAAACTATGAAACAATTGTAGATTATGACATACAGTTTATGAAATAAATCGCAGTGTATATTGTCAGCGTATTTCATCACATGAAATACTTTGAACATACTGAACTGATTAATTCCTGTGTTATAAAGGAGAGCTACTTTTTTGGTGGTATTAGTGAAATGTATAACTTGCTTACTGTGTTAATCCAACATCTTTTTTCAGTCTTTCTATTCCTCTGTTCTACAGTGCTAATAATTATGTTAATAATGTTGTTCCTGTATGTGATATTTCTTTTACCTTTTGATGCAGCAAAGTGTTTTGTTTTGTTTTCAGAATAAGGAATCAGAGAAGCTTTCTGAGACTAGCAAAATGTTAATATCCATGGCTAAAGAAAATATACCTCCAAATAGTCAACAGAACTATTCTTTAGGTACAGTATATATATATATATATTTTATATGTCTTCTAGATTTAACTAGTATTCAGCTACCTTTGAAAATTTTTGGAAGGGAATTACTGCTTTGGATTTTTAATTATAAGATAACCATTATAATTCAAGTGAGTACCAATTCTTCAGTCTTCCAAATGTCTTTGAGTTGTGTGGAATTTGTTTTGTAGTTAGGCTACTCCTTGTGCATACCCAGTCTACTTGCTGTGAGATGGGAGCAGAAAAAGCCTTGGCTCTGTGTAAGCACTGCTCAGCAGTAACTAAAATATCCCTGGTTTATCCACACTGTTTTCAGCACAAATTCAAAACATAGTCCCTTACAAGCTACTATGAAGAAATCTAACTCTATCCCAACCAAAACTAGTGTGTTCTGTAATAATAATCTGGGCACTGAACACATTTGATTATCAGTGGATGGTTGTTGATATTATTAGCTGGTTCTGCTTTAAAGCAGTGTAGTTTCATATGGATTAAATTAGAGACTTGTTACTTGAAGAGTGGTGAAAATGGTTGCAGAGGTGGGCTTCTGAGGCAGAGGATATTTCTTAGAAAGTATTTTAAGATGCCAGTTTGCATGGCATTATGTTTTAGGAGTGCAGCTTTTATGAGACCTGAGAGTAATCTTGGAAAAGTACTAACTGTGTATTTTGGTCTACTACAATTAAAAACACTGAGGTGAAAACAAAGACTGATTTTCAGCATGTGGCCAGCTTCCTGCTAGTTGTGTGGAAGCCACGCATTTTTCACACGCTTCATGCTAAATGAATAGATTGTTTCTTTCTACTTGCAAAGTGTGTTTTATGTTATGTGATTAGCATGGTTTAAAATATCAGAATAATTTAGAAACTAACATGTCAAAGGAGATTTCCTTTGAAGCATACATTGGCAAAAGAGTATGTACAATATTTAGGTTATTTTATACTATTTGTCAAACTATGCAAATACTGTTTGTGTTGTTTTGCTTTGTTGAATTTTTTTTTTTTTCCAAATGGGAAGAAAACGCACAAGGACTAGAGGAAAATTAACATCCAAAGCCCAATCCATTTTTCTGTGTTTTCCACCCAACTGCTCATAGAGAGAGGGCATTTTGTATTTTGGTTGTTTTGTAATTACTGGTTTTGCAGTTCATTTTTCTTATTGCTGATATCTAATAAAAATCCAGATGCAGGATGTGTTTTGTATTGATATAAAATAGTATACTAATAATATTTAACGGTGTTAATCTTTCAGGTGACTATGGCTTGAGTTTACCTCTTGGAGAAGAATATGAACGAAAAAAACATAAACTGAAAGAGGAACTTCGACAAGATTATAGGCGATACCTTTCTCAGGTAAAGCTTCCTGTCTGGTTGCCTGATTTGAGGGAGTCTTTTGAAAGGATTCACTCCTTTTAATTGAATGAAAATGAATAAAATCTGTGGAAAATCTATAGGAAGGCATTCATTATGAACCATGGCTGATTTTGCAAACTTGAGTAAAAGTAGTTTCAAAATGTCGCTGCGCAGAATGGTTGTATATTCCAGTCTTCCATAGATTTTGCTGTCACAAGGCCTACATATTACTTAGTACCTTTTATCCTGAATAGTTTAACTTATTTGTATCGCTTTCTTAGTATCTTCTTCAGAATTTAAAATATGTTACTTCCTGAAGTACTTACATATTGTGTGGTCTGTAAATTCCTAAAATTAGCGTGACACGGTTTGACAGCTTCTTTTCAGTAGTAGAAATAAAATTCTTCTGCTTAACGTGATTTATTAAATGTCACAGTAAATTTAAAATTGAAATGGTATGTGTGAAATGTTGTAGTCTTGGGAATATTCTATATCCCTTCTTAGCCAAGCAGAAATGAATCAGAAACCAGATAGTATCTGTTGTCTGAAAATACTATTTATCTTTAGTTCTTAAAATGAAAAAAATGGATTGGTTGTAAGAGAAGTCCTCTTTTTTGTTAAGTCAGATATTTTTGAATGAAAGACTCTTTTTGAATAGCATCTTTTCCCTGATTTTTAGGGTATTTCACAGGCAAAAAGAAAGGTAGGATGCCTGCAATATCTTTTATTTTTGCTCTTCTTTCTTTTCAAATTAGTCACTTTTTGCTTCGAAAGCTTTGTGCAATTTGAATTAATAAAAAATCATTACTTTATTGTGCTTTATGTGATTGTGCATGCCATAGTGATTAGTTGTGATTAACAGCATTGTTGGCTTTGTGCAAATTATTACTTAAGTTTATTATTTCCATTGGTAAGATTTTAAAATGCTGATTTCTTCTTTTTCCTTTGACATTGCTATTGTTGCTGTCTAATGCTGACTTCATAAAACCTTTTCATTTAGTAGACTTTTGCTTCAAGTCTTTTGAGTTCCATAGATGTTACCAGTTCAGATCTATTTAATTATCTGTTTTTTTATATACATACTTTACAAATAAAATGGAATAAAATCATAAACCCTTAAATGTTATGTCGTTGGAATCAGAGCTGGGGTGCTTTTCTTCCTTATCACTGACATCTCATCAGTGGTGGTTAGGGAAGCAGTAGGGGCAGTTATTCAGCACCTAGTGACCAGAATGTGAGAATACAAGTATTGTGAAGAAAAAATAATACACAAAAAGAGACAAATCTTTGCAAGCTATGTTCAATTAATTTTTTTTTTATTATTTATATCATTCTACTGTCAAGTATATATAAATTTTAAAATTTAACAGGGTTCATCCAGGTTGTTGAGTTTAAGCAACTTGAGTAAAAGGACTGGAAGGTAATATGGTAGAAACACAACCTTCTGGTTTTTCTGAGGCTTTGAATAACATGTATGTGATACAAATTAGCTATATTAGCCTGCAGTAGAATTCCTGAATAGTAGTAGCAGCAGCAGAACAGGCTTCTTAACCTCTTATCAGAATAATGCTTATATAATTGTTGCTTCTTGTTTAATCTTAAACTTCAGATTAATTTCAAAGTTAGAATATTGTGTAAAAAATTATTTCATAATTCTCACCAAAGCACTCAAATAATATAGTTTAATAAAAATTTCTAGTGTTTTATTCCCAATTGAACTTCAGTTGTACAAATTTTGTGCAGTCTATTTTTTTAACTTACAGTTTAATGTAGTTTACAGGTTATTTTTTTTTATGTAGTACATGTTAGCTATATTAAGCTTGTAATTCTGCAGAAGAGGTAGGATAGCGATCTCTTTAAGAGATAGTGCAACTCTTAGCAGCTCTCATTGTGATATTTTGGTTAACAACTTGATTAGTCTTGCTTACATAGAAAATGTAGTTTCCATCTCAGCTTCTGATTTTTAGCAAATACCTTTTAAAGATCAAAAGTAATCTCTATAGAGCTGTTCAAAGAGAATTAATAATGAGGATTACAATTAATTTACTTTTTCTTGTAAATATAACTTAGTTCCTATATTAATCTAGTTGGTTTAGTGTTTGGATATTTGCATGGTAATTAAATCCCTTAAATCTTTCAATGTTTAGTTGTGAAATGTAATTCATAATGATGTGGGTTTGCCCTGGAACAGGTAGAGTGCTTATGTGTTGAGATGCCTCTAAGCTTTTAAGCTACATAAAGGATGGAAGGAAACAATGCTAATGAGATAGCATATCTAACCCATTCCTCTCATCAGCCCATGCCACACAAATAGATGATCTTTTTATTAAAGATTATCAGATTTATAAAACGTGGGTGATTGAGAATGGCCTGGGGCTGCTTTTAGTAAATGAGTGATGTAGGAAGAAGCCACTAGACCTGGAAGCTGAGAACCTGTTCCAGCACTGGCATTTGATTTGAAAGGCCAATACTTTGAAATATTGCACAGCCCAGTTCCCAAGCCATTGCCCAGGGAGCTGTATGGAGTAACCACATAGTGTTCTCAATGAAAAATTCTGTTCTGAAAGTGACTGATGGCCCATAAGGAATTACAAGATTTGGTGACAGGTCATTACTCTGAAGTTTGGGAACTGCCCTTGCAGTAAACATAGTGTTGAGATGCAGAGTGGTGGCTGTTAAAATAAGAGGTATAGTTTGTTTTTTTTTTTCCCAGAAAAAGCGATTTTTCATCTTCAGTAGTGTCTTGGAAGGTTCTTCATATGCTTGTACTTATTCTACTTCATTACAGGCAAACTGAGTACTGGTGTGGTTTCTTTGAATAAAAATACGTATTTTTAATATAGGAAGGCTGTCTTATGTGATCATGGAAGTAGTGTAACAGGGAAGAAGTGACAAACTCCTTGAAACCCAGGCTTAAAGTGTGACAAAGCCCTTTACTTTCTGCATTCCTTGACTTCATTCATGTGCTCCAAGATCATCCTACATTTTCCAAATGTGAAGGTTGTCTTCAGTTTTTATTTAATTGAATTGATCAGACTTATTTCAGAAAATACTAATTCCTAGCAAGTATTTATCAAGTAAGATTTGGTATTTTAAAATATATTGAATATATATTTAAAAATATATGTGCTTTATTTTTTTTCATTTTTTTTTAAATGTAGAAAAATTATCAGAGTACTGGTGAAGTAGATCCATATACTCAGGGATTATCTCTTCCTATTGATGAGCGAAAATCTGCAAAGGTAAGTATGTGGAGAAAATTAAGTGGTATATAACTTGAAAAGGAACCCAAATATTTAAACTGTTGTGGAAAAATTATTTCCACTCTTTTGTTTGTTTTCCCCCAATGTTTACAAATAAATGTTTTTGGGAGGTGGTCGTTAGAATAATCCTGGGTTACCTGTACTCTAAATTTCTAGATAATTAGATGTGTAAGTTTACACTGATACTATTTGGAGGTTTGCTGTTTGCAATTCATGGCTGCAGGGCACCGGGTGTTTTCAAAAGCTCTCATTGTGTTTGGGTTTTGTTCAGCAGTAAATACTGATCTAATAAAGAACACTGTTTTTCTTATAAATCCTCTTCTAATTTATTACTCTTCCTACTGCAGCCTGGGGACAAATTTTAAAATACTTGCTTGCAGCTGTTTCTACAGTGATGTTTTACCAATTCTTATCAGAGCTAGATCTTGTATTTCACATATTGCCTGCTGTTAATATAGGAAACTTACCAGTTCCCAATCTTTCTTTCAAAATACTGATATTTTGCCAAAGGAGTACACATTCTCTCCCTGTGTTTAACCCCTTTGATTTCTGTGAGATTTCTTACCAGTTTATGGTCTTCCTTTCACATGTTGGAGAAGGATACTAGCCATAACTGTCTCTCTGTTATTGGAGGTTCATGGAGGTTAGAATATGAAGATGCAACATGCATGTGTGGATTTTCTTAAGCTCTGATCTATTCCTCTGATGCATAGTATGATTCTGTGAACACCTGAATCAATCTTACAGGGATCATCTCTCCTCTGCCCTTCTACTGTTCACTTGTATTTGCAGTTCCTTTCTTGTGTTTGCTTGCAAATTGATCCAGGAAGTTGAAACAGCAGAACACTGTATTTTAGCAAATATTTTTGCTGTCTCAACAAACACCACTGGTTGGTTGTTAGGTTTTGTCAAACCCCAGCAGAGATGCAAGGCAGAAAGAGAAGCTGTCTTGTTGGAGGAGAGCTGGACTGTTGCACCTTTGGGGATTTTGTTTCACTTATTTATTTTTAATAAATTTTTTTAAACCTGTATTTCCTTGGAGTTGCGTGTTGCCTTGTGTTTGAGGCTATGCTGTTGTTATCTGACACA
This sequence comes from Agapornis roseicollis, assembly GCA_002631895.1. NCBI lineage: Eukaryota > Metazoa > Chordata > Aves > Psittaciformes > Psittacidae > Agapornis > Agapornis roseicollis. The sequence continues at coordinate 168,430 of NDXB01015259.1, read as the reverse complement.
AGACTTCTGGTATGGAATGTGTTGGTCTTGCCCTTGCTGTGCTTAAGCTTTCTGCCTTTCCTGTGCTGGCAGTAATGTTTGGCCGTATGAAGAGCCTGGTGAGAACTCAAGTGAAAACTGCTATTACGAAAAAGTCTCAAACATACACTTGTGGATAGGCTGTGTAACAGTGGACATTTTGTGAGCAATCCAGAGGCCTTGATGTAAGGCAGCCTGCCTGAGAACAGTCATGTAGTCAAGATAAACTGAAGGCCATGGATGAGGGAGTAAAGAAACAACAGCTGTAATATCTCAGAAATGAGCACAAGAGAAAAGGAGCTGGGAAGCTCTGAAGATCGACTTCCCAGGACAGTGTTATCTAATCCTAGCATTGTTAGGGTTAAGGTGCCCAATCAACAATTGCCAAATCCATGTAGCTGTGCTAAGTTGACACGTTGTCTAATAAAATGGCATTCGCTTGATCACAGTGATCATCTCAGCGTCGTCCGTGACTCCTGTGTCAACAAATACTAGTGTTAAAAAAGAAAAAGGAGGCAGCAAGAATGAAATGCCTAGGAAGGGGAAAGGACTCCTCAGTGGCAATGTACACTTGTGCTGGGTTTACTTTAGCTTTAAGTTCTCGTGAAATTAAAGAACCCTAACACATACTTGTGTTAACCCTTTCAAGTATGTGTGCTGAAACAGTGAAAATATCTTTGATTAATTATGGGAACATTAAAGACTTATCTGAACTGGGAATATGTCTGATCATTGATATTTTTAGATCATAGCAGCTCAACATTTGCTGAGGTTTTCTGCCTAAGTGTGTTGTATCCTTGTTACCCACTTATTTATTGGAATTGCAGAACCTAAAAGCTGCCAGAAGGTGTCACAGTGTGCCCTGCTAAACGGTTGGCCTCTGGGCAGATGATTAGAGGTTAACGTTTGCGTTTTAGCTTCCTCTCTGTTAGGTAAAATGTGCAGCCACACAGCATATTGAATTTTCTACTGAGTGTTTTGCCACCTGTTACAGACAATGCTAGTTTCTCAGCTTTGGAAAGTGCCCCTCAGGCAGCCTTCATAGCTGTCTGCAGATACGAAACTTCTAGGCACAAATTTTGGGGGAAAAAACCCCAAAGTTTTTGGGAGCATTGGTCTCATTTGAAAAACAGTTACTAAGCTGGTATTTCTGTGGTGATAGATCTATAAATTATTTTTGTTTGAAATTTGTTTGTGGGGAGTAAATTTATATGTAGTGCTAAGGTTTTAAAATACTTTTTGCTTTTTTATATTGGAAAATACTGGAAAAAATATTGGAAAATAATTTTTAATATTGTAATATAATTCTCTTTTGTGCATATATATTATTGTTGGAATGAGTTAGTGTAAGACATGCCTCATCCTCTAAACATAAGGTACTATATCAGGAAATAGTGTAAATTAGTGTTTCCTTTACCGTAGACTTTTGTATTTCATATTACATTATTAGGCTATTGATGTAAAATTCCTGCAGGGATTTTTATGATATATGATTCCTGCAGGTTTATTTTTAGATCTGAGATAGCTGGATATAAACGTTGTCACCTTGAAAAAGCAGCTAGGACAAGGTGAATGAATCACATTTTTCTTAGTTTTCCTTGTATTCTTTGTGCTTTTGACTCTTTGTAGTCAGCTTAACTGCTTGTTTGAATTTGACAGTTCAAGTTATATCCTAAGCTCTAATTGACACATCTTGTCTACACATGTATTTGTTGTCCTGTTTTAATTACGAGTGGGGTAAGTCACAACTATTCTTAACACACACAAAATCTAAAATCATATGTAAATACATTTAGATTTTAAATTAGAATGTGATCTGTAATTGTCCAAGTAGTGAGGCTTTGGAACAACTTTGTAATATAGTTAGCAAGAGGAAAACTAACTGGTTTAAGATTGAACTTAATATTACAGTAGTGTTACTGGGGGCTAGACTTCATGCCCAAGAAGCTGACAGATTTCAGATTAGGAGAAAGTAATACATTCAAGAGTGAAGAAATACCTTGAAGCAATTCAAGCACTATTTGTACATCATGGGGGGATGGGAGGTTGGGAGACAGGAGACAAAACCACAGCTTGCATGTGTTCATTTAATACTGCAGTTCTATGAAGCTAAAATGTACTCAAAAATGCAAAATTATGATGCCCTTTTCAATGTCTGTTTTAGGAGAAACTACGCCTTGAAAGAAACAAGGAGTACAATCAGTACCTCAGGGATAAAGAATTGTGGAATGAAAGGCTAAGGAAATTAGGGAAGAAAAACACAGAGGTAATACGAGTTTATAGTTTTATCATTGACTTATTATTTGTATTGATCTGAGAAAGCCTGCAATAATTTGTAACTTTCATCTCCTGAAGGTTTGATTTAAGAAGGCATTCCACTTTTTTTTAATATGGAAATTCTTAAGTGTAGAGTAGTGTGAGAGCTAGGCTGTTTCATTGAAGGGACTTGTATTTGTCCTCCTCACAACAGCTGGAAACTTACTGTCTTTCTTGCAGCAGACAGCAAGTGCAAATATCCATGTATTTGTAAGTTCCATCTAGAAAAATGTTTTTTGTCTGTCTCCAGGAAGATGTTTTCCTCCAAGTGTATTGGAGTGTCATGCAGTTGAAAACTGTTTTAATCCATGCAGACAACTATGAGGCAGTATTCAGCCATCCTTTATGTTTTTAAATTCAGTGTCTGATTCTTACTGGGTTCTTAAAATTCTGGAGAGCTGCCCAACAGTGAGCCCTAGGAAAAGCAAAAATGCAGCTTGTTTTGTAACTGAGGCTGTAAATCTCTATAAAGATTTTTATACATGTTTGGCATTTATGTTTACTCAGCTGATTTATCTAATTAGATTTAGGGAATCGAGGTTATTCTTTCTGCTTTGTTTGTCATCCTGTTGGACCTTTCTGTTATGTTTTTGTTATTCTCACATAGAAATAGTTTTATCAAAATCTTTCTGATAAAAGAACAAACAGTTTGCTCAATGTGATTTGTTTAGACTCAGATCTTTTAATATTTTTTTTTTCTATTAAGCAGAATGAGATGGACAGGAATAAAAAACCTGTTGGTGTTACAAGGCTTCAGCCAGAACTACATACAGAAGTACAGCCCTTTAAGACAAGTGCAGAACCTCCCAAGAAGGATGCCTTTACTTCTACAGAAGGTTATGAAGAGCGGCTAAATAAGAGATGGCTGGAGGAAGACAGGTATCATAGGTTAGATGATGACATTGAATTAAGAAGTCAGTTATTAAATAAAAGACTTAATGAAGATTTGGATGTTCCCAGTCGAAGGCATCATGGATTTGCTACACAATCCGTAATTCCTATTAGGAAGCATCACAGACTTGATGAAGATCGCAATTTTGGTAGAAGATACTACAGAATGGACTATGATCCTGAGATAAGTGAAGGGATGGACCCTAGATTTAGATCTGAAAGCGCTTATGACAGACAAACGCCTCGTTTTTTTCATGCTGAAAGGTATTCTTAATTCTGTTTTCTCCTTTATTTCTGTAGTGTTGTTGACGGCCATTTTTACTTATTGAAAAATAGTCAGGATTTTCATGTGAATGCAGGATTTTTGTACTTCCTTTAAAACAGACCTTTGAATAACTTTTAGAGGAAATACTCTAAAATTGGACCAACAGACTATAGATCATATATTAGGGAACATTTTGTATATTATGGCAAACCAAGGGTACAAAAGAAATTACGTTGGAAAAAGTAAATCCACAATTCATTTTTATGAAGAGTAGTTTGCCAGAAAACATTCATTATTAAACAGCCTTTACTTTGTTAACTGGTAAGTCAGTTTGGTTGCAGGTTAATCTTTCTTCTAGGTCACTCACTGAATAGGGAAAAAAATAAGTATAACCTTCCCAATCATGCAGGGTTTGGCAGTCTGGCCATTTTTGGTTATTCCATTGCAAGAACCAGTTGCTTTCAAAAACAGATGGGTTTTGGTGTGCAATATTAACAAACTTGAAATAGATGTGTTTTATATAGCTAAATTCAAATGAACTAAAGCAGTTAAGTTTCTTGTAAATAAATTTTAAAAAGGTGCTTAAAGAGTGTGCATTTTTTTACTTTTCAGATCTTGGGAACAGGCCTCTTACCAAAATTATTCTCCTGCAGCAACTTCAGTGAAGGAAAAGCCTGTTTTTTTCTTAGGCAAAATAACCATTTCTTCCTCCTCTTCCTCTAGAATTAACACTTCTAGAAAAAACAGAAGCTAAATTGTGCCACTTTCAGCAGTGTTGAATACTGTGATCATGCTTCATTGTTAATTACTGGTGGATTGGCTAAATGATCTTTTGAGTTGCTGTTTACAGGGATAATTTCCTGAATAGTACTGCAGATTAATAACTGGGAAGAACAAACCCTGAGATGCTCTACTACTGCAACAGTGTTTTCTAAAATGGATGAAGGACACACCTCTTTTCCAGTTTCAAATGCCAATGGAGTTAAAATAACTTCTCTACAAAAGTAGCTTTTCATACTCTTTCCCAGCTTTTTAAAAAAGAAAAAAAAAAGCAAAGAAATAAACTACTGTAGTGAATATTGGTAGAAATGAGCAAAAGATGTTTTAGGGTAGGGATGTCTTGTCCTGCAACTTTTCAGAAAGAAAAAAGCTAGAAGCTTGACTTGGTGTCTAACAAAGATAACCAAAATATTTGTATTTTTGAAACTAACAGCAATGTTAATCCTCTTGTGTAGATTAACACTCAGAAGAATGAATCTCCTCTTTTCTACTAGATATCTGTTTGCCACTGTATAATTCAATTGGACATGGAGCCTAATATTTAAATAGAAATGACCATTTGATAAAGTTTGAGGGCTTATTTTGTTTCTCAAAGAATATACTCAGAATTATAAATGTAAAATATCAGGAAGGATGGTGTTTAAACCAACAGTAGGCAGTATCATGTTGAATAATAGTATACACATTCTTAGTTATTAAAAAACCACTGATGATGCTTGTATAAATATGAAACTCATATATCACTAGGCAATTCACTCCTTAATTGGAGAGGACTCTGAAATAGTTTTAGTTCAATTTTCTTGTATTTGTTATTGGTAAACTTGGTACCATCTTATTAAAAGCAGTTGCTGGGCTGTCACTTGAATTGCCTGAAGTTAAATTTGTGCATGAAATACAAGTTTGGGGTTTTTTCTGTGTGTATTTTCTACTTCGTTGCATTTTTACTGAAAATTCCCTTTTTTTAATTAAATGTGCTTTGTAATCTAGTACTTTCTTTCCTCGTCACAAGGAACTCCACTTAAACTTCTATTAACTATTTTCAGTCTCCCTTCAAGAAGGAGAAACACTTCTATTAGTTACTGACAGCTCAGCTGCTGTAGAGTTAGCATATTTTTTCTACATTTTCATTTTGGGCAATGTCAAGTTCTTCAGAACACATCTGATTCACGATAGAAACTAAATTCATAAGGAAGAATATTTCTATTTGTTGTATTAAAGTGCTTATGTTTTTGAATGGGCTTTATTAGTTTGGAGAGGCAGGTGTTTGCAACGGGACTTTTTGGAAAGACTTCTGTTTGGTGGAGACACAAGGCCTGAGGCATATTTCAGCAAATAGAAATGGTGACAGAAAGTGTCACGCTTTAACCTGTCCCCAGCAGCCAGCTCTGTCATATAAACAGGATACAGCAGCTTCTTGATTGAATTGGGCCAACATGTCTGGGTCTGCTATTTGCTGCTTTTTTGCAAAAAAGATTGCCTCTTGAATCTCAAAGTTTGTTTTTTTGTTTTCTCCTTGTGTCCTTTCATCACTGACTGTGTTTCAGTCTTATGTGACCAGCGAATGTGAATAGCGGATTGATCATGAAAGATCATGTTATGCTGAGAGGATGGATATTGTTCTTTCATGTTGTTCTTGTGGGTTGTTAAGATGCCAAATGGACGTTTAATAATCTGCTTGCATCCTTTCGCCTTTATTTACTGGCTTTTATTTAAATTACAGAGATGGGCAGAACTGTGGGTCTTTTTACATCAAAGAAGAACATGAGGTTTTTCCTATGTTTGCCTAGCATTGTCCATGGCTCTGTCCAGCTCAGGAAAATATGTAACTTTGTTAACAGGTGTTGGGTAGTTTACTTTTTAATGAATACCTGTTTCTGCCTTTTATCAAGGTAACTTGGAAGGCCTCATCAGAGAGTAGTTTGTGAGGCAAGAAAAGCCTGTAAATTCAACAACCCCAGTTTGGGTTTGTTTTTTTGTTTGTTTTTTTTTTCAGGAAAAACTCCCTTGTGTCCATGCATTATTTGGCATCTTTGGAATTATTTGAAGTTTCAATTCTATTACTGCATATGCGGCTCCTGAATTTCTGTATTCACCATGTTACCTTTGTCTTTTTATCAAAATTTACCTCCCTCCTTTAAATTGTATCAGGAGCGTAGTGAAGGGGGGATTATCAATAAAGAAGCTTTTCATGTCTGAATTAACTGTTTCATCACACTTGCCCAGTAGCTGTGTGCTGAAATGGGTTGTAGACTTTGTTGGCTCTTGGGGATTAAGAACAGCAAAATCTGTTTCAATTAATGCAGTGTAAATGCTCTTCAGCTCTCGTAATTCTTAATCAGGGTCAATAGTTAAAGGCTGCATGAAAGGAGGCTTGGGAATTCAAACTCCAGACAGAAAGCTGCCTTAACAAGAGTATTTCTAGAAAATTTATGTGATATTGTCAGAACTGGTTCTGCCATTCTGTACGCAATCAGGCTGAGAATCCATTTGTGTGAAATTGCTTGACTTTCCTTTTAAGGTTGTACATTGTTAGGCAAGCATAGCTGATTATTTTGTGTTTCTTTAAGGCCCTCTCTGGATGGAATAGTAAGAGACCTACCTACAGATTATGAAGATGAGTTAAAGGAGAGAGCATCTGTGCAGCAGACCTCAAGAACTGGAAATACTAGGTGTGGCATACAGTGTATTTTCCTGATAATTGCCCTATAAAATCATGGTGAAAAGACAATATTTATTTAAAATCCCTAATATGTTGTCTGAAATGGCTGATAGCTTTTCCTACAGCTAGGATGTAAGAAAAGCATGTTTCCTTTGAGAAGAGCTGTTGAAGTTTTCTTTTTGAAACAATAGATGACCTGTTCTCCTATGAAGACTCTTAATTGGAGTGTCATGGAATCCTTTTTTGCTAGTAATTTTAAAATTTCTCTTTGCCTCTTGTCTTGGTTTTGCAAGTCCTGAAGTGATTTTAAGTATATGAGGCAGAAACAGAACACTTGTAAAGCTCTTACATAAACTCTTGACTGGCACCACTCAGTCTGTCAACATTGTTTAAGTGCTCAACAGAGTCAGTGTTTCAAATGGCTTCAGAAACCGCAGGCAAATGAAAACTGTGAGGGTGCCTGTTTGCTAGGTGGTTTCTTCTTTTGCTTGTGATATTTCTTTGGATTTTAGGAAAGCTGTTTGTCATAAATGTGTCACATAATGATGTAAGTGCATCTATCACGTTTCACACAGACTGCAAGTACATTCTTGAGTACATTCCGTTTTCTTTTTTGTCTTTGCCCAGGAATCAGGTGCAGATTAGTTCTGCAGCTATTGAACAGGCCAAGCGTGCAGCTGAAATGCCGTATACAACAGGCCGTGTTCTTGGTATGTATAAAAACCTAACAAATGGCACTGAGCTAGAATTGCTTTGCATATTTTATTATTTTTTGGGAATAATTAAAACTTAGGAAAATTAGTTTTTTATTTGTACTAGTTGTCACCAAGACTGGTAAATAAAAAGGAAAAGCATGTTCCTTTTCCCTCTTAATATAATGGAACTTTATAATTTTGAGGAGCCATAAAATTCAGCAGGAAGCATTGAGTGTAGTAGAGAGAAATACTGTTGAAAACATAGCATTCCTAGTTCAATTCAGAAAATCATAAGACAAGGATAAAAGAACTGTAATTGTTCTTCAGATGGGAGCCTTAGAAGGCAGGCTAGGTTTGAATTGTGGAAAAGTTGACTAACAGTCATCAGAATAATTGTTATTTATTTTTGCATTTGAACTACCGTGATCTTCAGTGCTGTTTTTTTTGAACTCTTTAAAGGCAATGTTAAAACACTGGTGTTGTAATGGTCAGTCATCTCACTTGTAGTAACTTGAGTACACGAAGTTGTGAATTTATATTCTAGCAGTCCTGGTTAAGAGAAGAATCTTGTTAAAGATGTTGTATAAAGATTAAGTAAATTGAAACTTGAAGGTTTTGGAAATGAGAAGTGGTTTCAGACTCCCCAGCACAATAATTAAATAAAAAATTAAGTCAGTCATGCATCGTGTTTTTTTGTTCTGGTGTTTTGTATCTGTTAGGTTGTTGGGGTATTTTTGTTCATTTTTACTTAGTTTCCTTTCAGGTTACTTCACTTTATTGTTCCGGTCTACTTTACTGGATATCCACAGTGACTTTGTGTATGGCAATATGTTAGGAGGTGTTTGATACTCATAATATATAGAAAGTGTTGATTTTTTTTTTTTATTTTATTTTGTAGTTGTTTTTAAAACCATAGAAGACTCTGTGCTTATTTTGGGGGTACTACCATAAGCTGGAAGTTTTTTGTTTTCCTTTAAAATCCATGGTAGATGCTATCGCCATTTCCTTTTACATATGCATATCTGCCAATACTTTGCTAAATCATAGTAGTCACAAGAACCATCCTGAAAGTGGAATGATCCACTTTCCTCAGAGTGGGTTTGACTCTCTTCAGTTTTAACTTTCATTTTTATCCTGATCAGTGCCTCATAATTTTGGAGTGCCATAGTGTATATTCCTTAGTTGAGCACTAGGGAAAAGAATATGCAAAATAAGTAACCTGGTTTTAAATTGCTGTTTAAGCACATAGCTTTGGAATTTGTAGCTTCCCGACTATAGAAAACTAGGCAAATTAAAAAAAAAAAATAGTAATCAAAGTTTTAGTAGTTTGGATCACTGTGCTCCAAACAGACTACGTATTAAAACTAGATACATCTTTTTAAGTCAATAAAGATCCAGTGTTCTTCTGCACATTCTCAGATCATACAAACTGTTGTGTATTGTGTTTTAAGTTGACTGAAATGTGATGTTTTTGTCCAGTACCTTTTGTGTATTTTGTGGAGCATTTACACAAATGCGTGGTTGTTTCCATTAGGTGGTCAGGACCGGGAACTTCTCCAGAGGAAAAAAGAGAAATACAGGCAGGAACTAATAGAACAGATGGCTGAGCAACAGCGAAATAAGAGACGGTAATGGGAAGTTACTATATGTTTTTTAAAGATAATGGCTGAAATGTAAAGGCATTTCATGAATTCAGTATTGTAAGAAACGTTTTCATGACAAAGGAATTCCAGCTATCTAGCTAATACGACATTTAGTCAAACTCATCAGTGTGAATGCTTTAGTTTTAAATAAACACAGTCACCAGCTTTCAGTGAAACAAAGGAAAAGCAGATATTTGTAATTTTAAAAAATTATTTTTAGTTTCTTAAGAAGCTGAAGTTATCTTTTTTTATAACCCACCCCCCCTCCCCCAGTACAGGAGTGTCTAATTACTTTGCAAAGTTGAAAATAGACCTTGATTTGCCCTCTCATTTAGGAAAGTAACCTTTCACTTTCAAAGCACTTGACCATCTGACTTATGCAGAATAATAAAATACAAATTGGCTTGCTTATGTGTTAGTAGCTGCCTGCTGAATGATAGATGGTGATATTAGTGAAGGTTTAAGGAATTAAAAATAATTTATTATTGATGGTTTCACTGTGATAGAAAAATTGTACGTGCTGAGCAAGCCTGAGTCCTGAAATTACAATACACTACTTACTGCTGTGCTTCTGAATCATTCGTTTCAGTATGTTTTTTATAAACTTCTTGCAGTAATGCGAATGAAAATCAATTTAACAAGTGTCCTGAAGGGTTGTAGCAAAAATCCAGTGTGGTGGTTTGTCCTTTTGTAGGAGTTGGATTTTTATTAGGTGGGATGGGTGATAGCCAGATGAGAGTTCTGTTTATTCTGTATATAATATAATCCTTCCAGATTATTTTATAAACAGAGTAAACAGAACTCTCATCTGGAAGGCTTATATTATATCCGTTTTTCCTAACTCCAGAAGAAATCACGTGGAATCATGTCTTTTGTTATCCTATATTTTCAAAGCTATTTTAACTAGAGAGTTGTGGGATCTGTACTTTGAAAGAATGAATATAGTTGTTACTGTTTTCTGATTTGATTTGTTGGTTTTGTTTTTTAAACAAATTTAGTGAGAAGGAACTTGAGCTCTCAGTTGCTGCTTCTGGAGCTCAAGATCCAGAAAAGAAGGTAAGGAAATTGGATTTTCTTTCCCCTATAGATATATACAGACACACATACATATGTAGGCATGTATATATAAAGGTATATATATTTTTTTATTATTAGACATACACTGTGCTTGCTCAAACACAAAACTTTGGAGAGTTTTTCTAGAATGGTAAATGTGTTTTTTTTTTTTCCTCTGGGGTATTAGCATAGAGTAAAACTGTAGCCAGTGATGATAAGGCTGTAAATCAATACATGTTTTCAGCTTAAGAGGAAAATATTTTTGCAGAAGTTATCAAACATTTGCTTTTGCTGTGACCAAGTGGAAACTTTGTTCCAGCAGTGGGTATCATGGAAAAATTACTTAAGTGTCCAATGTTAGCTTGCACATGCGCTCCTTGGTAATGTAAAGGATGTTGCAGAAAGCTTTTGCTCTTTTTCAATTAAAAAAAACCTCCAGTTTTGCAGCCCAGTTGATGTAATTGTAGCAGATTTTGATTTCAAATTTTTATCTCTTTTTTTGAAATTGAATGTAGCGTTCAGGATTGCAGGCATTTTTATAGGATTTTGCAAAAAGCAAGATGTTTAATACTGCGTTGCTTGTTTTAACAGTTACTGCTGTTCCACTTCCATAGTAAGGTGATTATTAAGAGCTGTGATTAGCATATATGAAGGAGTAGATTGTCAGCACTTGTAACATTAGTAGCAGACTGATTGTCACAGAACTAGCACTACTTGTATGTGTTTACTAACTGTGGAAGCCATTGTATCTTGGGTGCAGTAGGAGGTGTTGGAGGTGTTCCTACTGTTGGAGGTGTAGGAAGGGTAAGTTTCTCAAGCAAGAATAATTTGGTTGTTAATTTAACTAGTTTAAATTCTCATTTGTGCTGGTTTTGGGGAAAGGCTACAACACAGAAACTTGTGCTATTTCTGAAGGGTGCAGCAAGGTAAAAGAAACTTTCTAGAAAATGAAGATGTATGAATGAATAGCTGTAAGATACTATTAGGCAGCATATAGGGCAGGAGACTGAGAATGCATGTAGAGAAGCAATGAAGCTGAATCAAAATTCCTACTCCTTAATGTGTAGGGAGAACACTGGCAAGTGGTCTGGCTTTGTGTTCCTGCCCCTCTCTGCTTGAAGTATCCATACTGCATGTTTTATCCCTTTTGCAAACTGGCACAGCTTAGTTATCTGGCAAAAAACTTAATTGTTTTGCTAGTTTAGTTGGCTTAGATTGGTCGGTTGGCTGATCAGGGATTCAGATGGTGAAAGGGAGAGGAATGAAGTGTACAGCTGGGAGCCAGGCAGGAAAAAAGGAAAAACTGAGCAGAGAACGCTGGCTCTTTTGGCACAGCAAGCTGTAAGGTCAGTGTAAACAGTTTTGTCTAATCAAAGCTTCCTAGGCAGGAGCATGCTGTGCTGCAGAACTCTCTGCACCATATGCATCTCAGTCAGAGGCTGAAAAATGCATGTTGTAGGAACAAAATGATATCCAGAGCAAGTCCAGGGCATGTATAATGTTTTAAAACCATTAATTTAGCTGAAAGCCTTCAATTAAGTAGAATTGCTACATTCATTAAGCATCAGTCACCCTTAGCTTTAAATTGCCTCTTGGGGAGAGATTCTGATTAGGTGGATTTCTTGATTAATTACAAGTAGGTTAAACAGCAGTGACTGATTATGAATCCATAAATGTAGACTGTTGTATATACTGCTTGTTTAAAACAAAGCAATCTCCAGAATGAGCTGAGTACCATAGTCACATCTGAAATCAGGTGCAGAGCTGCAATCATGGTCTCTTTAGTAGCAGTTTACATTAAACTTGTTGAAGAGAAAAGCTTTTTAATTGTTCTCCTGCTCAGGACACTGGATTTGAAAAGACAAGTTAAAAAAAAAGAGTCTTAATACTTTATAGTTTTCTGTTGTTGTAGCTCATACTTATTATCTAATTTTGTATTTAATTCTAGAAATTTGAAACTAAGTGTTATAAACAAATATTCATGTCTAGTAGATTTTGAGAATTTTAATCTCAATGCTGTAGTTCATGACTGGCGAGTACTAACTACCTTCTGTATACTGTCTTGCAGCTAAGTGATGAGGAGGTAAAGATTTAATATTTTGCTGAAATACTTCCATATTGTAGGGTATATGTTCGGCTGTTAGATATTTAATATTTAGCTGCTATTACTTTCTCTGCATGTTAACTGAAGCATCATAATGTTAGAACCAATAAATTCAGAACCAAAATGTGTTTTACCTGATGTGTGAATTCTCTGTCTTCTCTTGTGTGGACTAATTTAAACATTAAAATATTTATGCATAGCAGCTGGTGTAAGGGCTTTCTGGGTGTCATAGAATAGTTCTGAAACTAACTGACTTGCATGCCTTCATGTTATTTGCATGTTGCCTTTGACTTTCTTCTGAGGCTGCCAGTTATCAATAAACATTTGATACTTGTATTTAAAAAGAACACTCCCCCCTCCCCAGTCTCTTCTCATTGTTGTGGATGAAAAACTTAATAAAATCAAAGGAATTTATATAAAATAATGGGTTTGCAAGGGTTTTTTATTGGAAAAAGTATGGCTTTGATTTTTACCTTTTACTGATTATGAACTGTTTTAATATTGGAGCAGGGATTTCAGGAACTTTTCCTTTGCAGAGGATGAGAATACTCTGTGTAAGAAACTGGCAGCTGTAGATAACCTGTAATACAGACAACTCTAGAAATGTTTCTTTATTTCTGGACATAACTATACCCTGTACTTCCCGAAACCTGCCATAAGAGGTTGGGTTTTTTTTATATCTGTGATAAACATGCTAAATTTCCTTGTAGTATTAGATTTCCTATAATTTCTTGGGAGAAAAAAAAATGCAATTACTAAAATTTGAACAGCTACTTGGGATGCAGTGAAGTGTTTAATGCAACCTAAATGGAGGTTCTGAGTACTTCCTAGTAATAACAAGGTAACTGTTCTGTTTCTTTGTTTTTTTTTTCCTTTTTTTTTTTTTTTTTTTTTTTGTTTGCTTATTTGTTTTCCCCCATTCAGCCAAATAGATTGAAGCAGCTTGGTTTGACAGCAAGAGCTTCTGAAGAGAAAATACCTCCTGAAAAGCCTAGGGTGGCTTTCCAAACACCGGTGCCTTCAGCCTCTCCATTGAATGAAGACTTTCACAGGGGACTAGCCAGCACTCTTGGTGACATAGCAGCTCCCAGGTTTTTTGCCATCATGTTCATTTTGCACATTAAATAAGATTGTTAAGCATGTTACCCCTGTAAGCTAGACCTCACTGGTGCTATTGATCCTTCTCCAGGGGACTAATGACAGAAAAAATAATACTTTGGCAATTAACAGAAAAGTAAACTACTTTGTTCTGAAATAAACTTTTAATGTCTGTTTCTTCACAATTTATTGTGAGGAATCTGGGGAGGCTGGATTGTCTGTGAAGACAGGTCCTGCTTAGTGTATGTTTGTGTAGACTAAGGGTCATGATGTGGCAATGATGTTCATGGCTATAATATTGAACCATATTGCAAGAATTCTTGGACACATGTCCAGCAGTGTCCATGGGTTAGGAGGCTAGTATGGCAGGAGTTCAGACCCTGTCAGTTGAATGATCCCTCAGGGCTAAGCCCAGGAATGCAGTGTGGGCAAGGACAGCTTCCGGTAGGTGCTGTGACTTGAAACCAAACTGTTTAGGGAGATGAAAGGAGTTTTAGGCATGTGGCTGAAGTTGTGCTGTGCCACTTGCCCTTTGACCAGAAGACTAATCCTTGGCTTGTTTTATTTACTGTTACTGATGTAACCAGTAGGTATCATTAACTGGACCAGTTAAAGAAGGCATACTTGGTTTATGTTCTTTAGATTTCTGGAATAGTGAGGGTTGAACTACTACTCCTTAGAGGAAGGTTAATTCCCTGATGACGCTTATGAATGGCACTAAGGAGAGGCCTTGGGCTAAGCTAAATCTAGAATTTTCCTATAGTGAATTCTCTTTCTCCTTCCAATCTCCCCTCACTCCCCCCTCTCCCCCCCCCCCCAAGCCTTCT
>NDXB01015259.1:106599-153160 GCA_002631895.1 Agapornis roseicollis | reverse complement strand
ATTTTTTTTTTTTTTTTTTTTTTTTTTTTTTTTTTTACCCTTTGCTTTATGATGATTTAATGAGTGAAACAACTGTGATGTGTTGGGGAGGGCTGGACTGTAATGTGTTTGCTTTCTTTTTTCTTTGTTTTTCCTTTTTTTCTAATTTTGTTTCTATTTTTTTTTCTTTTTCTCATTTTCCTTTCTTAGAAAAGTTTATTATAGAAGCTGAGAGTCCTGTTTGTATTTCTGCAATTTGAACAGTGAGCTCTGTTTTTTAAGTAATGGCAAGTGTTTATATCAGAGCATTCAAAATTTAAAATACTAGCTGTTTTTTGTTGTCCTCTTTAGATGGCACAGGTATGGGCCACTTACAGATGGGAATGCAACCCACACCTAATCTGGATCCTTCCTTAGGTCAAGCCCCAGTGGAACAATCTGTGTAAGCATTGTTTTATTCTTGTTCTTTGTATTTATCTGTTTTGACACACTTTTCATGATGGAAGTATTTTGCTGACAAATGGATATGCCTTTGGAAATAAAGTATGTTAAAGACAATTCTTCAAACTTTTAATGAAGAATTTCTATCTTAAGATTATTCAGTGAAATCATGTGAAATCATTTTTCTATGGATTTATGAAAATGCTTGAGACGCTGAAGTGCCAGGCTGTGGCAAACAGCAGGTCCTAAATATTTCAGGCAGGGTTTTTTTAATTTTTTTATTTGCTAAATATTTTTTATTTTTTAACAAGTCTGTACCCCACTGCCCTTCCACCGCCCCCCCCCTTCTGGACCCTATGATGTTTTCCTTTTATATGTGTGGTTTTTCTAATTCAGAAGTAACATTGGACAGAGGAATTCGGGAGATGGACAATTAAGCACAGGAGTGTTTTCTGAAGCAAAACCAAAGCCTTCCAAAGAGGCAACATTGTCTTATCAACAAGAATTACAACAGCAGGTACTGAGTGATAAAGCTTCTGATGCTTTCTTCTGTTACCATTTAACATACAATAGTTGTAACTCTAGTACTCTTTTAAACATATTTTAGTTTACAAGTACAAAGCTTTTTAAACTCCTCTCCCTTCATCACTTCCCCCCATTTGTATGACTCTAGCTCATTTTAGGTCTTCATATTTTTTCAGAGGCAGAGAGAATGTTAAGACTGACAGCGAACAGCTTAGTTCCAGTCATGGAGTTTTATATAATTATTATCATAAACATCTACCAGCATCTTAAAAGCAATGAGATGTACTGCTCTGATATTTCTGTTATGCTTTTGAGCATAATTACTATAATTATTAGAAACACTCTAATTTCACTAAGTTCTTCATGATCATTTGGATACTAACTCAAAAGCTTTCCTAATGTTTACTTCCAGTGTATTTGTAGGTGGAGTCTTACTGCTTTTCAGCTTCCTTTTTTTCTCTGAATCAATAGACTAGACAAATTTCTTGGGCCTTCTGTCTTCCAGGAGGCATCCTGGTCCCCTCTGATCTTAGTGTTTTTTTAGCAGCTGCACCTAGTGGGAGTTTTTTATTTGTAAAATGTATTCAACCATGGTAATATATGTTATTTCAGAAGAGGTTTTGCTAGAACCCAGTTCAGTGGCGCTGACATTTTCTTTTCTTTTTATATTTGTTCAGAGGATGTTAATAAATACTATAAAAATACTCTAATAAGGATACAGAAGAGGCTTCCAATTAAACTAGAATTAAGACTAGACATGTAGGAATAGTGTCTGATATTGTACTTACGTTCTCTGAAGGTGGTTTTTTTCACTATAGTCTTCACTTGTACTTCTATAGAAGTAAATTTTATCTTGCCATATGAGAGGCTGCACAATTTGACATAAAGGTCTAAAAGATGTTGCGCAATACAGTCTTTCAAAGTTACTACGCTGCTTATGGTTAAGAGCAAACAGAAGGTATTCTGCTTTTTTTCCTGTAGACAAACCTGACTGACCTTTTTTGTTAACAGTCAAAGGAGGCTAGATGGGTCTTTGTGTTGACTTACTTTATCTCTTAGGAGATAAAGACTCCTTAATACGGAGAAGTGTTTATCTAATGCATGGAAAAAACAAATTTAAGGAAAACAGAGCTACCTGTGTAGTGGCTGATGTTTTTAAAGGTTTGAATGGAAGATTGATTTTTTTTTTTTGTTTGTTTTAACAGCTGCTGTCTTTACAAATGCTACATAAATTTAATAGGAGACCGTAACTCAAATTTAACCTGATTTTGAAGAACAGGAGGAACGAACCATAGGAACAGTTCTGTGTTGGTTGCATACATCATCATGTATTACTGCAGAAAACTATTTTATGAATGGTCATAGAGTTATGTAGCATACTATTAAATCATTCATTGTTAGGAGTCTTTATCTCATGTCATCTCTAGTATAAGTTTTGGTTAAACAAAACATCCCAAGTTGAGAGAAGCAAGTGCTGTAGTATTGTAGGATTTTGCCTGTTTAATTTTCAGGCAATCTCTGTATCAAAGATCCAAAGTTATGGGAGTTTTGATCTGCTGCAAGTGTCAATTGTGACTTTTT
This sequence comes from Agapornis roseicollis, assembly GCA_002631895.1. NCBI lineage: Eukaryota > Metazoa > Chordata > Aves > Psittaciformes > Psittacidae > Agapornis > Agapornis roseicollis. The sequence continues at coordinate 150,634 of NDXB01015259.1, read as the reverse complement.
CTGAAACCTGGAAGTCTTATAATATGTGTCTGCATGTTTTTCTGTGGTTATGCATGACTGGATGTTCATGTTTCAACAACAGTGTTCAATGTACTGCCTGCAGTATAGGCAGTGAAATGTTTGCAGTTTACTTGATATAGATGGGGGGAATGAATGATTATAGCTCTCAGTTTGCTCTGTTAACTTTCAATTAAGATTTATTGAGTACTCAATAATCTTGATTACTCAGCATATCAGTATATTGATAGTTTTATGCAACTGACTTCGGTTTGTTTTTAGATAAGAGAGAGGGAGGAACGACGCAAACAGGAGAAGGAGGAGAAGGAACGCTATGAAGCCAAGTTAGAAGCAGAAATGAGGAATTACAACCCCTGGGGAAAAAGTGGTGGTGGTGCCCCTCTCAGAGATCCAAAAGGAAATCTGATAAGTAAGTTTGCCGAAATTGTGGGTTGTGTTTTCAAGATTTGACATTTTCTTGCTCTTGTAAAGGCTCTATTCAGATATGTTGTTCCTTGTTTTGCAACACTGGTAGTCCTTTATTGACAAATAGATGTACTTGTTTCAAGCAGATGCGCTCTAGGAATACTTAAGTGAATAATTATTTTGATTTCTGTAGAATCATTCAAAGAGTACAATTTGAACAAAATGGGAAACATGGGATATGTCAGCTAGAGTTAAGGACATGATGCAATAATAAAGGAAGAAGGGGGAAAACAAGCTGTTAGAATCATCTGCAATACAAATGTGCTCAAGTCTGTTGTGAAGACTTTTATTTAAACGTTGCTCAGGGACATTTTTTTTCCCACTTATTTTTCTTTTTTTAAAGTATCTCCTAGGCTTAGAAATCTCTACTTGTGGCATGGAAAATGGAAGCATGCTTGAATATATATAGACAGTAAAGTGGAATAATCAAATTTACCCAAGTAACACTGCTGGTGAAAAGCTATCTAAATAGCAGTCAGCGGTAATGTTTTTTAAAGTGTGTTTTTTCCCAAATGTTGTTTCATACAAGATGGAAGCAGTGAACTTGGGAGATAGCTATGATCCAGGCAATTTGTTCATCCACCCCTCTAGTACATCAAAGATAGATGTAAGAGTAACACTCAGATTCCTGATCCTGGTTCTTAGTGAGCCCTTCAGGAATATTTTATCTAAAATAAAAATAGTAGGTAGGCACAATTAGATTTTTATATTTCAAAATCTTGGCCTGTGCCAGCTCTCTTAATTCTTGCCTATTTTAACATCTCTGATTGGGGATTTTTTGTGATATCTGGGGCGGACTATGTAAATTGTGGTATAACTGTTGGATGCATTGTTTTGCTTGTGCACAGAAATACGCACCTGGATTACTACTACAAAAATACACTTCAATGTTCAGTTATGCTTATTGCCCTTATAGTAGTCAAATAGAGATTCAGTACTTAAAATACCAATACTAACCACAAAATTATTTTACAGTTTTAAAGAAGGGGTGGTTTCTGAATGCATGCTGGCAAACACAGACATGTCAGTCATTCTTGTCTTTGAACTCTTTATCTCTCCATTTCATGGCTTTTTTGGTCAGGGGAGTGAGGAGGTTTGGTCTGAAGAATCATTCCTGGCGAAAGAAACCCAACAAAATAAATCTTTTAATCAGTGAGTTCCTAATGATTAATATTTTACTTACAGCTTCTATATTCCTGTCTTTCCTTGAAGTTTTTGTTTCCATGGTTGGTTTGCCCATAGAAAGTTGAGTCTGCTCAAAAATCTCTTTTTTTGAGAATATGTGGTGAACGTGCCTTCTATGAGAATAAATTATTATAAACAGTTATTTCCCCTTTCCTTCAGCGGACTTGAATATGATGCACAAGCAAAATGAAGATGCATATCATAATCCAGAGGCAAGACTATATGAAGATAAAAGGGCTAATGTATCTGTTGACCTAAGTTTGGCCTCTCCAAGACCTGAGAACGCAGAAGCATCTACAAATAAAATAGCAGGTTTTTAAGAATACTGTATTATAGCTCTATTTATAGGCCTGAGTGATCAAAATTCTCTAGTTTCCTTACTCCTTTCTAGTAGTCCTGTGATAGCGTTAGTGCTCTTTACCCACTCATGCTTCTTTCCCAAACTTCTTCATTGCTGTCACTGTGTGCACTGAAAACGTGTTTTCTTATCTCAGTGATAACCATTAACTTTTAGCACTGAGCAGTCAAGATCAGTATATTAGTTTTCTGGGTTCAGTGTTATCTAATCAAATCTTCATAGATATTTCTTTTAATTGACACAGTAAAATACAACTGTATAGTAGAAATAAAAGGAGAAGGATCTGCAGATGTATGGTGTTACAAGTTAAAGTGAAATTGGTACAGTAACTAGGTTAACAGATTCTAAAAAGTTACAGGTAAATTGGGTACATATGCAGCCTTGTGCACTGCCTCCATGTTTCAGGGATTTTATTTTCCTATTTAAAAACTAACGCATCTTTATCTTTTTACCTTCTGCAAGGCATCTAAAGGAGAGCACTGTGGTACTCCAGACCTGACCCTAGTCTAAGCAGTTAAAACCTGACAGTATTCTAGGCAGACAATGTAAGAACTTTTATTTCCAGATATTCTTTTCAGCTATTGCCTTGAATTACGGCTGTCATGAACTAACTACCTTTTGAAACGAGTGTCTCAAATCCCTGCTTCTTCACTCTGGCTTGCTGTCTAAAATTTGCTTTGGTTCTTACCTGTAACTTCCTTCCTCTCTTAGGTTTTGAATTTGCACAGACCTCTCCTTTTGCTCGAGGTAATGTGTTCGGCGAACCACCATCTCCACAGCATCTTAAGCGACAGGAGTCATACAAGAACTTTCTTCGCCTACAGGTGAATCCACACACTAGTTTTCATCTGGTTAAACAAATTTTAACAAGAGGGGTTAATCTGAAAGTAAATAATCACTGCTGACAAAAGATTTTACCTAGTCATACCAAACTCTGTACATAAGAGGTGTATTAAGAACTGTGTGCTATTGAGTGTCTCAGATTTTTGCCTTACATAAGAGATGTTCATAAAAATGAGGCTGTTAATAGTGGCTTCATTAATATGGGTTCTGTCTCTCTGTTTTTTTNCTGAGAAGCTACTTTCTGAGAATTTATGATAAGGAATTTTTAAATGAAAAATATAAAATTGCTGAAATTAATTTTCCTCTGAATTTTGAACCTTTCCCTCTTCAGAAAGTGAATCTTTTTGGTTTTTCTCTCTTTTTTTTTTTTTTTTTTTTCTAAGTATAGTTCTCTAAATACAATATTGAGTTCTGAACTGTGCATACAGTACAAGTTTGTGTACATAAATATGTAAAGAAACAAAGATGTTTGCCCTTGGAAGTCTGTGTGTTACAAATGCATGTTCATCAGAAGGAATGGTGATCAGTAAGACAATAATAGTGTAGTTACCTGTTGATGGGTATATAAAATACGTTTGTTCTTCTACCAGCTTCTATCTTCCGTCTGTAATACTTTGCATATAATCTTGTGCTGTGAGAATTAAATATGAAATTAATTAAATATCAATATTGGGGAAATCTTAGATAATTCTAGAGAATATGAATGTCACACAGTAGTTTGATGGGGATCTCTTGAAAAGATCAAGGTTTCCTTGTATGTATAGTGCTGCAGAAAAGAATAAAGAATGGGCAGACCTTTGCCTTTAGTAAGCCAGCACTGTATGTAAAAAAATTATAATTGTAGAGAGGAAAAAAGATAATTGTTATGTCTTTTTTGGTTTGATTTCCTATATTCTGTTATTTAACCAGTAAAGAAAAGTGTTATTCTAGCACATGTGAAGTAGAGTTGATGTTAGGAAAAATCCCGGTTTTATTAGTAGCATTTATAATTTGTGTTCTTATGGGAAGCTGGTTCTGTAAATAGTGGCCCAAAAGAAATCATCTCATTTTACAGGAAGTTTGAAGCTGAAATGTATGACTGACCCTATAATTCTTTCAGTGGCTTCGTACAATCTTTGTGCAAGTAGGTGTTGCAGAAGTCATAGAAGATTGTGATGAGAAATACTGAAGTTGAATACTACTTTGCTTTATTTTCTAGATTGAAGAAAAGAGACGTAGGGAAGAAGCAGAGCGAGAAAAACTGAGACTGGAAGAAGAAAAAGAAGAAAAGCAACTAGCAGAACAGAGGATGAGAATTCAAAAGGCATATGAAGAGGAACAAGAAAAGGAAAGAAGGAAAGTGGAGGAGGTGTAGTATTTTGATACCTTGACTTTCTTCCATCTCAAATTGACCCTTTGTAATATTTGTCTTCTGGATTGAGAAGTTGATCTGGGAAGTGTCCTGTGAATTGTTCTTTGTTTTAAAATGGGTCTACATTAGCCACAGGAGAGGTTGAAAATCACTGATATTAACTAGCACATTTTTCTCACTTTTTATGGTATACTACCAATTTGAAGTACATTTTAATTCCTCTAAGAAAAGCTCTATAGTTTTATAATTGACAGCGGTGCTCTCCTTGCTAAAGGAAAGAAGACCAATAAAAAGCTTTGTCAAATTGGAGAATTAAAAAAAAAAAAATCCCCAAACCAAAAACCCCCCAAACAAACAAAAACCCCCAACCCCAAACCACCAGTTTTTGTTAACCTCTTAAGCCTAGCTGTCATGGAACTATTTGTATTCTGAACCCAGCTGTACAGGAGGATTTCGTAAAGCCTTTTTTTTGAATTGGCCAGGATGTATCTTTGAGATAAAAATACTGCTTGTTTTGGAAGAATGACAGGGAAATCTAATGAATACTTTTCATGGAGATAAGCTTGTGATTTAATTCAAACCCAGAAGTTTTATTTATCAGGTTTGGAAAATGGAATGAATTTGCATAATTCAGAATCTCATAAATAATTTAGGAAAAGGACACAAGGCTATTGGTGATGGAAAAATCTCTCAGTACCTTGCGGGACTATGGAGGACCAGTTCAGGATGTAGGACTTCAAGATTTCCAAGACAGAACACTTAGCTTAGATTGTCTTTTCCTAGTATGAGCAAGTCAGTTGAATGAGTGTTGTCTCCTGGATAATAGAGCTTTTGTAGTATAGAGTAGGAAGCTAACTGGTGTCATGGATTTTCATGGACATGAGACTAAGATGAGACTGGATGATAATTTTCCCTGTGGGCTTGTGATAACATGATGCATGTTTGCAGTAAATTTTATTTGAATCCAGATCTTTGGAAATGACTCCTACAATTTAACCTTAACTGGTAGCAGATTTGGGGGCACAAACTGGTGTTCATTGAAGTTATTAGGAATTTTGTTACATTATGTTAGCACAGCCAGTACTGCAGACGTTTAATATTTGCCTGGCATATTTTTTAATTTGAATGTTTGAAGTCAGCCTAATGAAATACGATTTCATACTAATCACTTTGATGTCTAATTTTAACTTCTCAAAGACAAATAAAGCAAAACTTCAATAATGTTGAAGTCTTTTTTTATGTACTAACAATGTTTGTGTTACAGCGAAAATTGAAAAATAAAGAAATAATTCAATTAGATGAAGAGAGGCAAAAAGAGGCAGAAAAAAGAAGAAAAGAACAAGAACAAAAGCAAAATGAACAACTTAGACAGTATGCTGAGAAAGAAAAGATGGAAGAGGAAAAGAAGGTGGTATGCTTCAGTGACTTTCTAAGATAAAATTCCTATCTAACTTTTAAAAATAACTGTATTTTAAAGGAATTGTGTGATTTCTTAGACTTCTACCCTCAGTGTTCCCCTTTTAGTTTCTTGAGCTATCATACCCTTAACGCATACACAGAGAACAGGTAATCATAAAATCAGACAGACAGCAGCACTTTATCTTGCTGATCAAATCTGCCTTTTAAAAAAAAAGTAAAGGCAATATAAATAAGAGCAAGCTGCATTCTGTAAAGTTTTTTATCTGCTGTTAAGTGCCCTGACCTGCTTTTACAAAGGCCCAAATGCAAATAAAGCAGTTTCTCTTCTAGAAATGCCTACATGTCATTTCTGTAAAATAAACTGGTACGCTGAAAGTGTTTAGAGGAAAAAAAGGTCCATAACTTAACCATAAATTAAAACCCCCACATCCTAGGAAAAAAGGATTAAAATTACTGTAGGTAGAAAATATAATCACAGGAAATAATTTTTGCAATAACTTCATGCAGTTAAGAGTTGAAAGCAAATTAAATAAATAATTGAAGTAAACAAAAGCATTTTTCTGTCAAATGAAAAATATTAGCAAAGCTCTTTCTGTTGATTATAATACTTTATTCAGAATCTGTAGGAATGTAATTTCTTGCTTTCCTTCTTTCAGATTTCAAGGCAGCCTTCTCCCATTGTTCCTGCTCTTCAGAACAAATTAATAAGAAAAGAAGAAAGGATTCCCTCTGCTGAGAGCAATACGGCTTACTATGCACAAGTATGATTTTTATAATAAACTTTTACTGATTTATTTAATGTTTTTTAATTTTTATTTTACTGTTTGCCAGTTATTCCCAGAATACCATAAATAACTGGAGAGTCTTCATAGTAGCTGGTCTGGTAGCTCTGAAATTTAATGTTCAATTTTATTCAAAATACTGAAGAAAATCTGGGGCAGTGTTATTTTTTTTCTGTATGTGCATTTTCTGTAGAGATGAGCACCTAATTTTTGAGTGTCCATACACTGTCCAGACTCTTACGAAGAATCTAATGGTCCTAAGTTTTAGAATAAGAAAGTTTATGTCTAATCTGGCAACGCAGTGTGTTCACAGAGATTTTGGCTCAGGCATGAAGTTGATTCCTAGCTGTTACAATGTAATCATCTATGATACTTGAATTTAAGGCTACACTTCTGACTTTTTGTTGGGAATGCAGTTTTTGTTGTTTTTGTTTTGTTTTGTTTTGTTTTTTACCAACTGTATGAACTGGGTAAAAATTCAGAAAAATGAATTTGCCATGGAAATGATTATTTGGCAAATGATTATTTTTAGTGAAGCTTCAGAAAATGTTTTAAGCAAGACTTTACTCAAAACTGTTGTTTTCCCTAAATGTTATGAATGTTCTGGAGGAAGGTCAGCTTACTTCTGTCTTTCCAGTATGTGGTATTGCTTTGCCTAGATCTCTGAATAGTCCATTATAGGTATTATCACAATAATTTAGATTACACAGTTAAAGATGAGATTTTAAAATACTTAGGCATTAACAACCTGTAAAGTTATTAGTCTGTCTTCCAGAAGTAGAGGTACTTAATTTAAATTAGTCATATAACAAGGAAATAAAATGTACTTATGTCTGCTATATTTTCTTCCTTTGACATATCAACATTTCATATTCATTATGATCACTAGGATCTTCCAAAACCAAGGGCTCCTTCTCCACCTGTCCCTGCTAGAAGAAATCAGTTGCGTGCATTTGGTAGGTATCATCTTTATTGCAAGCGCGCTTCCTATTACAACAAAATTGCTCTCAGTTACAGTTCTCTTTCTTACCTGCAAAGGAATTGTCTTGCAAAGTTTGCATTTCTGTGTCTTAATATTGCATGTCTCTGTCTTAATATTATCAGTTCATTAGTACAGTGTGTCTGCTGTATTAATGTAGAATAAAAATGCATTTATTATGTGTCTTCATCAGGAATTTTTTTTTTTTTGGTAAAAATTCTGATAATGAAAGAATCTGCATGGGAAGTGCTGGTCTTTCAGTCAAGACAGTGATGAAAGCTGTTTGCAAAATGGAAGTGTTGGACTGGCTGTGTTAGGGGTTAGACCAACAAGGCGCAGAGCATTGCACTCCTAACTCTTAAATTCTACTTTCCTTTGTTAATCTGCCTAATCCTCTGCTCATTCCTCTTCACTTTTGGTGGTGGTTTTAAAACTCAGATGTGCTGGGAGGATCTCCTTTGCTCTTTATATGTTAGTTATCTTGGCAATATGTAGGTGGACATAAGTAATTTTCCTTCTGATTCTTTTTTACAAGTATAAAAGAAGCATCACACGGAATGTAACAGTAAATGATGTCCTAAAATGCTACCCACCTGCAGTCAATACCAGGGTCAATCCTGGGGAATTACATCTCTTCCACTCGATGGAGGGCAGAGTGGTTCTTAATGCTGCTCTAGGAAATCAATTGACTCAGATCATGTCATGACAGAAATAAAGAAACACGAGTTAAATTTATGTTTGAGGATTTAAGCTAGAAAAATGTGCTTGTCTTCTAGGTGCTGGACTCAGAAAAGGTCAGTAAAATATCAGATTATTAAGCATGTTATTTGGAAAATAGGGAATTGATGAAACTGTTTTAACTTGTGGAGGAAGGCTGTCCTGACCATAAAAAATTAGTTTAGTCCCAAAATACATCTAAAAAGTCAACATAAACATGGACTAAAAATAACTCTTGAACACTTAAGAAAGTCTGCACTTAGCAGAAAAATATCCCACTTTTTAGTCAGGAAACAGAAATGAGGTTGAGTGCTTGCTGATACCACCTCTGCTCCTGTCATCTGCCTCTGGAACTCTGAGGGCCGTGTGGATTTGCTGATTTCAAAATAAGACTATTTACTGGCAGCACTCGCTTGATGGTTTTTCATTTTCCTTTTTTAAATACAGTGAAACATTTCCATTAAAGTTTGGATGCTTTCTGCTGTTCAGGGGATCTGGTCCTTGTGCAGTGTCAAAACAAGCTGTGACCTAAATTCTAGTGTATCAAATACTGTGATTCTCATACTTATATAATCCTTTTTTGAATTAACAGTTCATTGTCTCCTTTTTTCTTTTTAGTTTTCACCTTCTGTTTATGAGATGGGCAGGAAATTCTCTCTGACACTCTTTATTTTTAAATTGTTTGTGTTAAATTCCAGAGGAAAGAAAGAATGTGATAAATGAGTTATCAGAGATGAGAAAACAGCTTCGTAGCGAAGAGAGGCGGCTGCAGGAACAGTTGCTAAATGTGGCCAGTGATGATGATGTACCAATTAAACGGTGAGAATTCCATCTTCAGTTTTAAAAGTTAGATTTTGCATAGCAACTCAAGGCTATTGTGTATTAGTAGTTATTATTAGCTGGCTAATATACATGAGTGAAATGGAATATAAAGGTAGAACTTGTATATGAATTTTTCTTTATTTTTTCTAATGTATATGTTTGGTTTTTGAAGAATTTTGGTAAAGCTTCATGTAAGAATGGTTGTACTGGTAAGATAGAAAGTTGCAATACCCTGTCTTGGAGAGTGGTCCGAATAGATGTCTGTGGCAGAATTTTATCCCATTACTTTTTTCCTAGGGTGTAATTTGTATCTGTAAACTGCAGTACCAGTGCTGATGAATATGTTCATGAATAGCATATTGCTCTTGGAAATACTTTCTTTTTTATTGAAAATCATGCACTTTTCAATAAAAATATTGGCTTACTTACTTCCAGAATATACTAGTTAATCATGCCAGTTATTTGGTTAAGATTGATCAGATCATCAGTCTTGGTTCCACTCTATAGCTGATGAGTGGTTTTTTAAGTTATCCCTTTTTCTAATGTAGTATGCAGTGCCATTACTTTCAAATTTATATTCTTGTTTTGATATCTTTATTTAGATAAAAGATAATTTAGATAAAAATAAGATAAAAGAAGCTTTATCAATATTATATTTCCATCCAACTTCCCAATATTTCAGAGTTTAATTTTATTCTCTTTGGTTTAGAAACTTTTCAAGCGGGAGGAGAGAGAAGAATCAAAAGGACATATTTGAGATGGCCAGGCTTCGTCTGCAGGCTCCAGTAAGGCGACTTTCCTCAAAGGAGGCACAAGATCCTGTCAATATACAGAATATCCGGGAATTTAATGAACTTAAACACAAAGGCAGGTCAATCTTCTTGTTATTAATGAAGAAAAGTAGTGAAGCATCCATCCTCTTGCATGCCACCCAGGATTTAAAGACAGAAATAAAAGTCAGGCTTTTCACAGTTACTGCTCAGATTCAGTATACTTTGTAGATAGCATTTTGTATATGTATATAACTCTCTGTGTGGCTGTTTCTACAATTGCACACAATACATACTGTGATGCTGAGTTATCACTCAGAGTACTCATCTGGCTTCTAGTCTTTGCTGCTTGAATTTCTTAGGCTTCTTATGCCTTTGTTAAGGCTCTTTTGCATTTGATACTACGATGTTACTGAAAGTAGACTGAATTAGATTTATGGTTTTTTTTACCCACCAACAAATTACGATTCTGTATAACTTTCTGTTCCTGCTTTACCAGAAAATCACTGCAAAAGTGGCTTATCCTCTTGGGCAATGTCACCATTATTTTTAATGTTTTTTATTACCTTGTATCTGTCGCTAGCTCTTTAAAAATGCTTTTTAAGAAATGTTGGTTTAGGGAAGAATTTAAATTTCATGTCTTTGCTCTAGATTCTGAAACGCGTATGGCCTTGAGACACATGTATCCTGATCCTCCAAAAGATGACCAGACTCTAGAGATTCAACAGCAGGCACTGTTGAGGGAGCAGCAGAAGAAACTTGACAGAATGAGAACAAGGAGAGATACAGAATGTAAGGAATGCATGATCTGAGATAATGATTTTTGTTTATTCATTTTGCATTTGATAAGAATTAAAATTGATAAGAATTAAAACCCACCAGCTCTACTTCTTTCAAGTTCAGTGTCAGCTCTGCGATACAAACCAGTAAAACACTGGATGCTGAAGTGCTAAATGCTGAAATGTAAAGCATAAAAAAAATTGAATGCTGTTTTTTGTTTTTGTCTTGTTTTTTAATTACTGTGGCTGTTTCTCTTTGGTTCTCTGAAAATAATTTAACTGGTACTTAAAAATAGCATGTATTTCTTCAATCTTTCCTAAAGTTACAGTTGCACCTGTACTAATGAACTCAGTTTTGTGAGATACAAATTCCTCAGAGAAGTGTTTTTTCTCTCTAATTCAGACTGTCCTAACTAAGTTTCTGAAGAGAAAGTAACTTAGTTTCTGTGGTGGCTTGGCTAAACCAAACTCCCACCCAGCTGCTCCTCTGCCCACATCCCCTCACTTGGCGATATAGTAGGGGAAAGAGGGAGAATAAAGTTTGTTGGCCAAGGGAGGTTGCCTGCTATTTGTTGTTGCAGCCAAAATGGACTCAACTTGGGGGGAAATTAACCTAATTATCATAAAATTAAATAAATATTTAACTAATGATTTTGAGTAGTACAAAACAAAAAGAGAAAATCAAATCCACACCTTTTCTGTCCCCTTCCTCATGCCCAACTTCACTCTTTCACTCCTAATGGCCCTGCTCTCCTTCCTTGGTACCACACCAGGTTATGCTCAGTCCCTTGATGCAGTGGGTGGTGTCAGGCCACTGGGAGTGGGTATCTGCAGTCAGTACATAGCAGTTTCTCTCTGTTCCTGTATTCTTGCTCCTTTCTGCCTGCTCCACCATGGTCTTCTCCAGGGCTCACTGGGAGTCTATGCTCTGGTGCTTGGAGTACCTCTTTCCTATCCTTCTACACTGACCCATGTTGTCTGTTGGCCTGCTTCTCACACACTTTTGTCTTTACTCATCACTGCCATGCTTTGTTTTTTCCCTTTCTTAAATATGTTTTCACAGAGGCACACCAACTTTGACTGATGGGCTCAGCCATATCCTGCAGTGGGTCTGTTGTGGTACCAGCTGTGCCCAGCAAGGGTCAGCCCCTGGTATTTTCCTGCAGCCCTTCCCTTGCCACATACACCCAGTACAATTTCAGGTTGCTCTAGACATTTTTTATCCTTAGAGATGAGTTGAAAGTTTGGCACAAAAATACCCAAACATATCTGAAAGGAAAAATAGTTACACCTTTCCATAAGGCTTTAGAAAAACTGCATGCCTCCTCTTATCACTGGTTGTGCTTTGAGGCTTGTTTGTGTTACCTGTTAGTAGATCCATATGTGAGTAAGATTAACAAAACTGGTACCAACATGTGAAGGGGTGTAAGTTACTTGCAGGATGTTTGGTTTAGTACCCTGTTGAGTGTAAATCTCATCCATCTTGGACAAATGTGTTGGTGTTCAGACTGTGAAATATTGCTTATGGATAACGGCATTCCAGTTTCAAGTGTATCTGTACCATTTCCTGTGTTAATTGCAGGCTCTGGAATACCCTTTGATATCTAAATGAATGTGTAGGGTTGTGTTCAGTCTTTCCCTTTGTGAAATTAACTGAAATGATGAAAAGCAATTCACTAACTTCAGCTGAGTTCTGGGGGTTGGTTTTGATTTTCCACCATTAGAATATTTTTCAACAGGCCAATTTGAGAAGGGTTTAGTTTATGTTGTCTGGAGCAGAACATCCACCATCTAGAAAGCAAATTTGCCTTTTCATTAATTTTAAGGGTAAGAAATCACTTTAGACGTGTGCTAACTGAATAATGCAGGCTTATATGGTGACAGCCTGAAGAGGCATTTCCTGGAACAGTTTAGATTAGCTGGTAGACAAGCAGCTGATTTTGAAAAAGATTTTTCCACTGACACTTGTATAGGATCCTTGAGCATTTTTTCCTCTCTTTCTCTTGCTGCTTTATAACATCATTTAACCTTATGGTCTATCATTGTGTACTGAGCAAGAGAATTAATTAGTTGCTATGTATGACTCTATTTCAAGTTTATTTTCCTTGGAGACAAGTTCACCATCTTCCTCCCACTGGAAATAGATGAGTAGTTTTATTGTCTGATTTAAGGCAGAAAGGAAGATGAGTTAAAGCAATATGTGTTCTTGTACTGTAGGTGAAATATAGCATTATAGGCTGTAATGGCAAAGGCTTACCTTTTTTCCCCAAACTGAAGTGTTCTGTACTTTATATGCTTTATATGCTGTTCCCTCTGTTATGTTTTTTCTTTTTTCTTTCTTTTTTTTTTTTTTCTTTTCTCTTTATGTAAAGAAATCTGTGCACTGTTAGTGGAGAAACAACCTGAGGAACTAACGATCTTTTTGAATGTCCAAAGTTTTTTAAATGCTTGCTGTGTCCTTATAGATAAGGCAGTTATTTTGCAGACTTCTGGGTTATTATTATTCTGGGGGGTAGGAGAGAAAGGTACAGGAGCAGGTATGGTATTGTTGTGCTGCAGTGCTTGACTGTGCTTGAGTAGCATATCAGGAATGGGCTGGTTAGTCAGTTCAGGAGGAGTGACAGCCTGTGTGCTGTGGTGTTCGATGTTAGACAGAGGGTCAGCTACAGAAGTCTGCTAGACAGATGGAAGAAATAAAAACTGTCTTACTATTTTATTTGAACACTTAAACCAAATAAGAAGAGTAACTTCAGTTTTGGTTCCTTGTATATCCAGCATGCATGGGGTCATTGTTAGATAAACTTTCAGGATAGTTCTCTGCTCTCCAGAGGTGAGGTGTTTTTATCCTTAGAAAGTACTTTCCTATGTGAAATGCTTGTTTGCTAATTGAAGCTCTCTTTGAAAGCTGCAAACATGGCGTGTTCAGCATGTTGAGCATAAAATCACTCCTGGGGCTGTCTGCACTCTCCTGCTCTGATTATTTCCAATTGTTTCCCTGGCAGAAATCAAGGGAACTGATTTCACCTAACAGTTTATTGTGACACAGCATCCTTCTTGCTAGTCAAATTGCTTGTTGAGATGTCCCACCTAGCGGAAAGCACCATTAGTCTTGAGTTCTGTTGATGTAAATACAACTGTTTAGCTATACAAACATGCCTATTCCTGGCAAGCAGGTATATAGACAATAGAATAAATGTTTTTTTGAGTATCCATGAGTTTTAACTACAAACCTGTTGTAATATGTAGCTTCATATAAATGAGACTCCTGACTCACTCAGTCTAGCTCTCGATAGACCAGTAAAAATAACAAGTGCAAAGTGGAGTCAGGACATACATGGCTCAGGTAGTCCCTAATTATGGGAAAAAAATTCATTTTTGGCTCTCTAATTTTTGAAATTTGATACAGTATTGGTTTAGTTTTCTACTTACAAATAAGAGCAGTTTCTCTCCATTATTGTTTTTCTTTTTAGCATGTCCTAGCTGCGAAGTTCAGTGTAACAGTTTAGCACTAGCAACCAGAGGGATGTTGAATGCCATTAACTTCCACTTCTTTTAAAAGCATTCAATTCACAAATGTTTTTAATGTAATAAAAACGGGACATCTAAAGTATAATATGTGAAGATTATGGCATGAAAACCAAAACACTTATGCTAAGGAAGAGAGGATGATCTTTATTATAGTAAGAAGGCCTTCCATTTTGAGTTCTTTGGTATGCTTTGGAAAGTTGGTTTCTGTTTAAATGCTTTTTCATCTGAAATTACTTAACCTGGTGTGTTTTCTCAGTACCATGTTCCAGTTGCATTAGGATTCATCAGTATGCAGAACATGATGAAAAAACATTTCTTGTTAGCTGTGGGACTGGGTATTGTTTAAGATGCAGCAATTCAAATAATAAAGATCTTAAGGTATCAACAAACAAAACATAAGAGGGTAAAAGAGAAAAACAGAGCATTCATGCAGCAACCTTTTGTGCCCTGATGTGTTGCTTTGATGGCTTAAACCATGCTGCTTTCCCAGAAGCTGATGCTTTTTTACATTACTCAGTCAACACTTGGACATGATTTTTCCATAGCAAGTGTTGCCAATGTTGTTGTAAATACAGCACAAAATTAGTTCTGACTGTTGCAGTGCAGACAGCTTTTTCACGATTCAGCACAACTTAGTGTGATTTTAGCATTTTGTGAAGTATGATTTTATCTTCTTAAAAATACTGGTTTTTGGTAGCCACAAAACCAGTTATGCTTCCTTTTTCTGGATAGCAAGTCAGTTTTTGAACAAGTTGAGAAGCACTGATTTTTGTTAGTGATGAGCAGTATAGTTCTAGTGCGAAAAGTATGTTTGCTTTTCGGGAGAGACTGATGAATCCAGCCTTAAGAAGGGCTTGCACATGCTCAGAGTTCTTCGAAACAATGTACTACTGAGTTCTGTTTGATTTCTGTGATTCTACATAAATTAACATAAGGAAACTGGAATAAACATTGCATTCAAAATGTTTTAAAAATGCTTATTGCAATGTGTGTAATTTTAAAGTAGTAATGTGTAGTGATCTTCATTTTTGTAATGAGATGTTGATAAAACTTCTAATATGCTTTTAATACTTCTATCGTTTTGTCCCTTGTCTGTGTACGTTTTGTTGGTCAAGATGATTCTGCTTCTGGTGACAACCCACAAACCATGAGACTGGTAAGAATTAAACAGCTTCTTGTTATATTGCTTTGTCTTTTTCAAGTGCAAGAGATACTATGTCTTTCACAGATTTGGTGAAAGGAACTGCACTTAAAAAGACAGCAAGCTTATTTACTTCTCTTGCTTGTCAATACAATGAGTAACAGCTTCTTTAAACTTGACATACATGTTGTTTATCTTTGTACATAGAGGCAGTCTGATTCTTTAAACTCCCTTCTTTTTATTCACTGGTACTTTATATTCATATGATGTTAGATTGCTGTTGGGCGTGGGAATTAATAGAAAAAGACAACCCAGAAGCTGTTGCTCTGAATTCAGGTGGCTTAAATGATGCATATAGCCAATAATTATTTATTATCTCAAATGGGATTTTTATTTTCTGACTTGGAGAGATGAGTGAAAGAAAGTGCTGTCAAGTTGGAATTCTACGCTAACCTGAACTGCAAAATAACAAGAGTTCACTTGTGTCTTAGGGGAATGTGGAAGCATACAAAATGAAAGACTCTGCAAGAAGAAAGCCATTAGCCTCCACACAGGAATTAAACATTTTCTTATTAAAATAAAATAACCACATCTTAATGTATTTTAAAGTTAAACTTTAACTTTAAGCTAAAGTTTAAAGTTAAAATTTATTGCCTGAAATTCTTCTTCAGAGCAGTGCTTTTCACTAAAGAATTTGTTTTCTCTTGTTGTTTCCTCTGATAGTTTCTACTGCTTTGATTTCAGAGTGGTTTTTAACATAAATTATTCCACAGTAGAATTTCTGTAACAAATGGTTGCAATTATGCAGTGAACTAGAAGTTATTACTCTTAGTGCTTGTTATTACTGAGAAGAAATTTGTTGTTCTAATGCTTTGATATCAAAGGTTGCATGTGGTAGGCTAAGTGAAACATGGAATCATTCTTCATTTGTTTGATACATCATACAAACCTTAGGTGCAAAGCTCACTTCTAGTGCTGACTGTTCTGAAACTCAAGGAGAGTTACAAGGATGTGTTTCTTGATGGAAATTACTGTGTTACGCTGATCAACACTACAGTTGCCATGTGTAAGCACATTCAGCAAATGGCATTACTACAGAAGAATAAACAAACCCTAATGCTTAAAGAGAACATGAGTTATTTAAAAATGTATAGGTATCTTATAGCCATAAAATAAGGAACAGTACAGAAGACTGCAGAGCTGGTGTTGACTTTGCAGAAGTAATTTCTATTAATTATAATTTGGCCCCAGAAATATATTGAGGCATCTGAATTTGCATGTCTCCTGTCTCGCTTTTGTAGTTCAGGATCGAATCTGATGGATTCTTCAAAAATTCACTGTTGGAGTCGGATAGCGCTTTCATCGGTGAGTTCGTATCTCCCCTTAACCATGTTGTGAGTGTACAGACATGCCCTTTAACCTAATGACCTGTCTTTAAAATGATCATTACTGTTTTAAAAGTTGCAAGGGCTGTAACTATGATGATTGTTTTGAAGTATTAGGAAAGTATGCCTCTGAATTAAAATGCAGATCTTGATGGAAGTGTGCTGCAGTAGACTTGTGTAGGTCACACCTCAAATTAATGATGCTGCTTACTTGCTTTATACAGCTTCACATCTTTTAATGAGAAAGCATCTTTACATGCTCATTGGGCTCTGGCTGGGATGTTAGTCTTCTCAAGGAGCTTTTTTGACACCTTTCCAGCTTTGCATGAGGAAAAACTAATATTTGTTCAGCAAATGTGTAGCAGTGGTTACAATGGTAGAATATGCAATGCTGTCTTATTATTCTGCTGCAAAGAAAATAATTTATTAGCAATCACAGTTTGCAATTATGAGCTGTCTGTAGTGAAATATAAAAGTGCTGGGCAGTGATTCTTTTCATCTTTATTCTTTTGTTTTACAAGCATGCTCAATTTTAAGTCTGATTATATGAGCATAAGTGATTCATTCTAACCAACTGAAGTAGGTGATTTTTAGTTAAGATTTTTGTATGGAGGAATGTGTCTCACGTTGTCTTATGTCTCTTTATTCAACCTTTATATGCATATACGTGGAAGTGCTGTTTCAGATATGATTGTTTCCAGTCACTAGAAATAATAAAGCTAGAATTTATCTTCTCTTAAAAAAAAAACAACCCAACCAGCTCAAGCTTCCATGAGTTATTTTCCCTTAGTAGGCATTGAAATTCTTGTCAATCAACTATGGGAAATCATCTTACAAGGTTTTATTCTTTGCTGTAGGGGAGATGCAGTAGATTTCTTCAAGTGCTTTTTAATGAAACTAGATATGTTTCTATGTACCAATGACTGTTATCTCTGGATTTGGTTTAAAAGCAGAATGTTTTGTTTGAAGTGTATTCCATCTTACTCTGTTAGCATGCAGGTCTTTGGGTACAGTATTGGGAAGGGCACAGGATGGGGCTTTAGGGTTTGTTCAGTGCATTTGATACTCTCTGTAGTCTGCAATGCATTCTCCTTGAGGTTAGGCAATACTGTGCATTAGTTACAGCCCAAATGATGAAAGGCTACTTTAAGAGAGCCCGTCAGTCTAGACTGTGGCCAAATATCCTGTATTTAACAGGACAAAATAGGCACAATTGCCAGAATAAGCACATGGGGAGAATATAAGGTGGTGGGCAGACATGCAGCAACACTGCAGAGTATTCTCCCAGCCTCCAGTGACTTGTAACTCAGAGGCTTGCTTGGTCAAATGCTGTGTGTTTGCGTTTAGTAAAACTTACTAAGATGGGTCTTTAATAGGTTGCCTTTCAAGAATTGGAATTGGTGCTTCTGAATCCCTTTGATTGTTTACCATCAGTGGTTTGCATGGATGTTTCCTCATTATGCCTTCTGTGAGCTGTCTCTCTTTATCTGCTCTGAGTACACCACCTGTGTAATGGGGTGCTCCTTGGTTTTATTCACAGCTTTCACGAGGTTCGTGATACTTATAACCCTCTCTCCTATTTCCTTCTTGTGCTCATCCAGCTGATTCTTGCAGCTCAGTTAACTTACAGTACTATTCATCCTCTCCGTTTTTTCCTTTTTCTTTTTTTCACAGATCATTTATGACTGTGGTGTAAAGCATATTCCCCACTACTGAGCTGTAGGCACTAAAACATTGTCACCCTTAGCATTGTTCGAGCTTTATAAATGGTTATTAAAATTCTGAATATGAATCTGGTGATTTCCATCCCTGAAATGAAAAAGGAAAACCGTCATTTATCTGTGGGCTGCCTTCTCTGTGAATTGTGCTGCTCACAGTGTCTGAGGTCTCTTGTGAAGTGTTTGTGGTGTATTTTAGCGATGTTTTAATTTCATAAGAAGAGCAAAACCCTGCCCTCTGTGGTTGTTTTTCTTCGGTTTTTTTGGGTTTGTTTTTTTTTTGGACATGGGTTTAAAATCTAACTCCATTTTGTAATAGATGTTAGCATTACAAATTAATTTGTCTTCATGTCCTAGGGCTCAGAAATTTGAGGTAGTTCTGAGTAAAAGAGATTTATCAGTTTCTTTTCCTCTTTATTTGCCTCACTTGAAACCCTAGAATTTATTAGTGTTA
This sequence comes from Agapornis roseicollis, assembly GCA_002631895.1. Taxonomy (NCBI): domain Eukaryota; kingdom Metazoa; phylum Chordata; class Aves; order Psittaciformes; family Psittacidae; genus Agapornis; species Agapornis roseicollis. The sequence goes on along the minus strand of NDXB01015259.1, from coordinate 131,920 downwards.
ATGCAGTGATTTGGAGGCATGTCTGTGTAGCAGCATCTGAATGATAGATATGGAACAGGCAGCATCTCACACTAATGAAACACTAAAGGTACAAATAAAGGTTCAGTACTCTCGATGTGTGTGTATATTTACACACATTTATCTTTTTTAAACTTAATGTGTGATACTCGACAGAGAGCCTTTCCAAAACGTGACTGTTGTCAAAGAGTAATTGGTGGTAATGGATTCTGTATTGGTTTTGTTAGGCAGGGACCTTTCTTTCTCTGAGAGACTCTGTTCTGAGAGACTGAACTAGAAAACAGAGCCTGCTCTCTGCACCAAGCAGTGACAAAGCCATAAACCAGCCCCAAGCAGTGGATACTGGGCCTGGAATGAAAAAAAGTATCTGTTTGAAACAGTTTCTATTTGAAGTTATTGTCAGAATCAGCGAAGGAAGGGGAACTAGACAAAAGAGGTGTGAAGCAGAGATGTCACCTTAGGGTTAATTTATATTATTAAAAATAGATGAAACTCCCCCACTGTAATGGGGTACCGGTATGATAAAAAATTTATTTACTTACTTATTTTTATATGGACAGATTCTAACACTTATTACATGAACAAACTAAGATACAACTAAGGATATCTGATTAAGGCACCAATTACGTTATCATAATGCATCCATATATTTACATACATGATTTATTCCATGACCACTATGCCTCCCATTTACCCAGTGCTCTCTCACTATATTCAAGTACTCACCTGCTTTACAGGTCTAAAGAAGGTATGGTGATAGGTGGTGAATCTGCAGGATGTGAAATGCTTTATCCTCTACATGAGAGAGAGGTCTCAATAATCTCAGGATATTCCTTGAAGTTCATCTCTTGCTGCTGTTGTGGTTCCTTGTTCCTTTGTCTGCATCTGGATTATCACTGGCTTTATGCAAGATGTCCTAATGAATAAATTCCTTTGATTCCTGTGATTAAATCTATTACAATATATTGGCTCATTTCAGAACATAAACAGGTTTGAACACTGCCAAGTATTTTGATTGCTTTGAAAATGATTTCACCTTTTTTTTCCAGGTGCTAACGGGGAAACATTTCCAGCCTTAGAAGAAGTTAATTCATCACCACAGCTTCGACCTTCTGCAAGGGAGAGGAGACGAATGAAGCAGAAAGCTTTGGAATGTGCTGTATGTATGGTGACTGGATTAACCTAAATGTGAAGGTGTCAGACAGTGTCTGTGGTTCCTTAGTGGCTAGATGATACGGGTGCATCGATGGATATGGATGATAAGTGTACATGCATAGCTATTTTATATAGCTTTTTAAAAGGATACCATTTAACTGATGGATTTGTGTGTTTTGGGATTTTCTGCAGGAGGAGGTTCCACGGGGTCAGACACCATTGCTGCAGCCTGACAGCTCTTCTTTGCACTCAAGCTTCAGCCTTGATGTTGATCAGTTGAAAGGCAAGAATGAAGAACGTTTGCACAGACTGACTGAGCTCCAGCAGAAATCTGCTTGCTTAGGTATGCCCTCTGTGGTAGAGGTGATGCAGTGAATGCTAAGTAATGACAATAATTAAAGGAACAAATCTGAAGAAACTGCTTGTAGTTGAAGCAACTGGCTCAAACAGGAGTTATTTACAGAGCTCTGTAGCTGGTGCACAAGGTTCCCAGCAAACTTCAAAACAGCTTTTAGAATAAGTTTAGAGGAGGGTAGGAGGAAAAGATGCTCTAATTCCTGTCTGATCAGCCACTCATACTTGTCCTGTCTGTACCACCTTTAATACTGCAATGTGTCACTGCTAGCAGTAAGATGTAGCTCTCCAGCTGTGTAACTGAAATGTTAGTGGAAAGAAACGAAACTCCAAACTGATGAGTGTTGATGTAGTGCCTGTGTGAGTTTATTGGCATTCCCAGGGATCAGATGGCTGTGGTCCAACCAGCATGAAGATATGCCATAAAATTGTGTATAAAAAGTACTTAAATTTCTAGTTAATTTGCATTTTCTATAGGTTTGTTAACATAAATGATCATTCAGTATTTGAGGTTGATACTGATGCCTCTTTCACTATACCTGCACTTGAATTTATTATGTAAGTCTTGTAACCATATAAGCATCAAACTTGAGGAGTTATTGCAGAGCTTCTCCATCGGCTGATTGCGTGATGTAGATCCACTTTGGGTATAAGGTACCAATTATGGCATCTATTAATGGCCTTCAGTTTCTCACATGGATCATGACTGCATTGATAAGCTTTGTGCTAATGAGTTTTTCATGTGAGTCTGAAATCTCCCTTTTTTTTTAGGAGGAGGTTGCTATGCTGTCTAGGCAATTACAGTATCAGTATACTTTTTATAAACTTAATGAGAGTACAGATGCTGACAGTGTTTCTGTTGCCATGGGTACTTTTACTAGCACTTCATCCTCTTCTTGATAGTTTGTTTTAACCATCTCACTGTGATTTTTAAGTCACTGAAAACCCCATTCATGTTCCTTTCTTTTTTAACCTAAACAAATGTTTGTTCTTTGGATCACATGGGGACCATCATTCATCCTTAGCATATGTGCCTCTTGTAACAGGAGACTCTTTTGCTCAGCTGTGGTTGCCGGGGCTGCACTGCTCTCTCCTCATACTTGGTGACATTACAGAAGTGATGAATGAAGCAAAGTGGGTTTATTCCTTTTCCCTTGCAGTTTGACAGAACCCTCGTGACATCCTCTTGCTTTCCTATCAGCCAGGACTGTTATTTCTCCTCTGCCGTCAGAGATGCTTCTGGGGGAAAACAACTCTGTCAGTTATATAGTTAAGGAGCTCTGGCTATGTTCCTTTTAAACCAGTGGGAGAAGACAATTGACAGGCTTTGATAAATTATAAGAGGTGATCCTGTTGGCATGGCAGGGAGGCTCTGTTCACAGCAGTTCACTTTTATGAGACTGATGTGGGAATCCTAAAGCCACCCAGAATTGTTTTCTTACTTGGAAAACCAGTGCATATGGGAGCCAAGCCTCCTTCTCTGTTTTCACCCATCCAAAAAACATTCCCATCAATGTAGACTTGGTTAGTGTTTGGGTGATGACTCCTCTGCAAGCCAGCAGCTACTTTTTCTACTGGGCAATGTATGCATGTTCCTAAGTGTGTAAACAAGAGCAGGCTCAGCTGCAGAGCAGAGACTTCTCACAGCTTTGAGCCCATTAGATATGTATATAGCTGAGACTCATATGCACATGAAGTTGGCTAAATTCACACAGAATCACCAGGTTGGAAGGGTTCCTTGAGACTTAGGCATTCCTCTGTGCCTCTAAGTAAAAGAATGCTGGAGCACAGATGATCTACAGCAGGGCAGCAGTACTGATTCCTGGTTAAGAGCAGGCTGACAGAAGACAAACAAACACCAATATCCACACCAGGGCACTGAAGGAGTTTGTTCTCATCTGTGGGTAGGGCGTGCTGCTGTCAATGGTTAGTGGGAATCCAGACATCAGTCAATTTCCAAATCAGTATTTCATGTGAAGGAAAGAGGGCTACTTATCCCCAGCCTCCGGGTACAAACTGTGAAGTCTCAAGTGGCAGCTCCAAAGAAAGTTCTTTATATGTAGCCCAGCTAGGGACAGGGTTTTTTTAATGGCATGTACAAAGTGTTGAAATTGCGATGAAGCAAGCTCTGTACTGCAGCTGAGCTGTTGTGCTGTCTGAAAGCAGTACCACATGGGTTGTGCTATAGTGTTGTGCACGATGACCTGTGATTATCTCATTGCTGACAAAACAGCTGTTCTTCCCTCTGGCTGCGGGGAGATCTAATGGCTTTGTTTCTGAAGGCAGTAGTAGTTAAATGTAGGGAAATGCAGCCTTCTGGCCTCCAAGTCCACAGTTTGTCTCAAAACAAATGCCTGTTTATTATCTCTTAAAGAAGTAGCAAAGAGAAAATTTATTTTCCTTAGGTACTGTTTTTCCTGCTGTGTGCTGTTGTTGCACACATAAGTTATGGGGGGGTTAACACCTGCAGGTTCCAACTGACAGCAGAGTTGGTCTGACCCAGGATTTAGGAGGGAAGGAGGTTCACTGTCAGCTTTACACGAGCTCAAGCACTGGAGATGACAGGCTCTAGAGAGAGGGAGCTAGAGTTACAGTTTCAATGCTACAGGGAAGGCTTGGAGGAGGATCAGATCACTGTCTGTATGAAGTGCAGAACTAGGGGGTTCACTGCCAAGTTCTTTTAGGATGTGGTACTTTGGTTTAGAACCTGCATCCCTTGGGCACTATGAGGAAAGCTGAGCCTTCACTCTCGGTGCGTGTGGGATTGTGCAGTTTCTGTCCTTCCCTTGTCTACCTGGTTGCTGCTGCTCCTGCAGGACTTGGGCTGTCCCACCCATTTACACCATCAACTTTCATGTTTTCATGAGAAGCTTTAGAGAAACTTTGGTTTAAAATCAGATTTCAAGAAGTCTTCATTTTTTTTCCGAACAGAAACCTGACACAGGTTGCTGAAGTGAAATGTCTGAGCACTGAAGAACACACAGCTCAGTTACATCTGTCTGGAATTAGGATGTTTCCACAAATTTATGGTGTGTTTCTTCCTAATCTGGAGACTTCAAACATTTTTCTGCCTAGCTTAAAAAAGTCCCCAACAAACCAGGATGTCCTCATTTACATGGCTCATCTTTAAAGGGGAAAACTGCCGTTTTCAGTTGGTGTAGGTGTGCAGGTTTTCCATTGTGTCTTGGTTTATAGATGTAAAAATTGTGTCATGAATCCAAAGAATGAAGAGCACAGAGAAATGATGCATTTATGTCATTTTGTATTTATGCGTATAATATCTCGTCATGTTTGATCATCCACACTACAAGCGTGTCTGTTTGAGGTATTAGGTATGTGTGATTGCTGTCAGATTTGAAATAAGTAGTAGTAGAGTTCAGAGTGACAGTGACCCCAGGTTCACAGGCAAGGATGTTCTGGTGTTTTGGAGTTTTTTTGGTGTGCTTTGTTTCATAGCTGGAAGATGATGACTTACTTATCCCATGTGCATTTCAGAATGACATTGCATTAAGGTCATTAGCCGTGCTGACCCATCATGCACAGACTTGCTTGTATTTGCACTGTTTACCAGTGGTAAAGTATTTCTTCCCAAGTTATCTCCTGAGTAAGAGACTGCCTATGCCAGGGTGTTTAGCCATAGCGCTGCAATTAATGACCTTGGTTTCATGTGCATTTTCTATGCATATATGCACTGACACATTTGACTTCGTACAATAGGAGGCTTTGGGAAAGCAAGAACCTTTTGCCAAATCTCCCTGCCCATGGCAGGGGGTTGGAACTAGGTCCCTTCCAACCCAAGCCATTCTATGAAATCCATCCAGGTTTGTCCTCATGTTGATGTGGCAGGAGGAGGAGCTGTTGACATTAATGATGTGGAGTCTGGTGTTGACTCTAGGTGGGCCCAGTTCCCCAGAACGCCAGCAGTGTGTTTCAAGGAGAAATGAATGTGATTTAAAAGTGTTATTTATGCATTCATAGCAGACAGATAAGCCTGTTCAGTATTACAGAATGTTGAGGCAAGATGTGGCAAGCCTTTGTCCCTTTTAAGACGTGCATGTTGCTCTCCTCTCTCAGGTGATGACCTTTCCCTGGGGGAAGCAGAGGACCTGTTGAAGCCTGCTCCATCCAACGCTGGCAGGCGGCCTAGTTCTGTTGACACGGTTGCGACAGAGCCCTGGCTGCGACCAGGAACTTCAGAGACGCTCCAGAGGCTCATGGCAGACGAGTCGAGCCCAGCCAAGCTTTCACCTGAGGCGGCGCTACCGCTGAGCTGGCAGGGGCTGTCCACTGCGCACGGCTGACCCAGCCCCCGGAACCGCGGTGCCTTGTGCCGGCAGGGGCCACGCTGCACTACTGCACTTTCCAGGGCTGCCGAGCCCTCCGCCAGGGATGTAGCGTGGAGCTGTAGGTAGGGTTTTAAATAGCAATAACAAGGTAACAGAAGCTGCAGTGCAGTGGAGATGGAGGGCAGGGATGTTTTGTATTGTATGTGTGGAGGAACAGTTCAGTGGTTTTGCACTTTTTAAATGAGTTTCAGCCTCCGAGCTGGACTTACCACAAGAAGCGGGGTGTTTGTGTGTGTGAATTTAATACTAAATCAAAGTGAGTTTTTAGCTTTGTTTATAGTTGAACTCTAAGCCAGTTTGGAAATAGAGTAACCCAGAAGCTGAGGTGCATTTTAAGCTTTCATCAAAACGGTAAGTAACTCAGAGAAAGGCATTTGCTTTTCATACAGTCGGGAGTGCTGGCCTGCATGAAAGCTCAACTGTTTCATGGACTATTAGCAATGTATCTTATTCCCTAACCTGTTACGTGCTGGAAATACAGATAGTGTTGCATATATTTATGGTTCTGATTTAAGAGTTAATAAATTATTTTGTTACTAAAAGTGTGAAAGCAGATTTGAGTTTTCTTATTTGTTTATATTTACTCATGAACAAAGTAGAACATTAAGGCTGCCTTCAAAGAAGCAGGAAAAATACATATGGAAAAAGCATTGAATAAAAGCATGGAGCTTTAGCACGAAGGACTTGTAGCTACAAGCAAGATCTTAGATGTTCAGTGAATAGAAACACCAAGGTAAAGGGTCAGGCTGTGACTTCCCCTTGGTTTAGGAATTCCCATGCAGAAGCCAGAACTTGACCAACAGGGAAAACAAATAATGAAACCAAAACAGTTTGTAAAAATGTCTTTATTTTCACTAAAATGCTGCCTTCAAGGCAGCCTGCCTGCAAGGCAAGGGTTTGTCTGTGGTGACTGCAGGCTGGGGATGCTTCCTGAGAGCTGTAGTACTGCAACATTGTGTTGTGCTTCGCTTCTTTGTAGGTTTAGCATGGTTCCTTCTCAGACAGCAAGTGCCACATCATGCTCAGCCCTACCCTTAGGTTCTGGTGTATCAGCTGGGGTATATCAGAAATGGCCAGTAAATAATGGAGGGATTGTGGTGTAATCCAAGGCCTAGGCTAGAGCATGTAACATAGGGCTCATGTTGGCTTGAATCCCCAACTAATTTTAAGCAGCTGAGGTGAAAAGGTTTTATGTACAGTTACCACCCCACCAGCACCTCTTCCTGATGAAGTTCATCTCACGTATTTCACACTTTGTCACCTGCCAGCCCTCCCCTTGGTTTTGATGCTCAAAGACCCTCTTCAGTTGCTTCATGCGTTGAACTTTGTGATGTGTTCATTATGTGCTAGATACAGATTTGTCTTCTCTCCTTCCTCATTGAGTGGCCTAGTTTAATGTTTTAATTTATCCCCCAAACTATAACTGACCCATAGTTAGCGTTAGCCTAAAACACAGCCTCATTTAACTGCAAGGAGTTGGTAAATGTCACTGACCATCCCATCCAAGCGTAGGACACTGCACAGCCCCACTTTGATTTGCTTCCTTCACTGCTGCGGTGACATGAGACCACTGAACCTACTTTAACCTCACTGCTTAACAGCATTTAGCATTGTGATTTACACTTTCATTACAGCTGTCCTCCCCTTGACATTGAGGCTGATACCCAGGATACTCCTGCTCTTTCACATATTTCCCAGTTTTCCCTTCAGTATATACAAAGCTCAGCTGCCAGCACAGCCTTTCTGTCCACCTCCCTACATGGTTTTATTTTTATCATGACAGTCTCATCTGCAAAATAAAGCAGCTGCACTCTGCAGGCCTGAGCTCAGAGCTGAGCTGACTGATGTAGAACTCATTTCCTGCCTCTGACCCTGCTTTTCTGATAACAATGCGTAGCTGCAAGTTGAAAATGATACCCAGAGTACAGCAAGTGCAGTTCTGGCACTGCAACAGCTAAAGAGAGGTGCAGGATAGAGTCACGATGTGCCAGGAGTTCAGTTTCCAATCATCCAAGGCTGAACAGCGTATTAGGCCTTTTCCAAGTAAGCAATTAATAAGGGAAGGCCTGAGAAGGTCATGCTGTAAGGTAAGTCCTTAGTAAACAGGAGCACACAACAACAAAGCAGTAAGGCTTAGAAAAATCTCAACCCCACAAGTCACAACCCACACTCCCAGATGTTTTAGGGTAATCTGTTGTACTTGGTGCTGATGAATCCTGAACACTGGCATTTGAAAAGGAAGTGAGCAGACATGGGTAAAAGGGTATGTGACTAGCTGTTATAGCAGTGCTCTGGGTCACAGATAGTTCCACTTGTCACTGGTGTAAGGGAGAGTCTGACATCAAAAGGAACGGGAAGACATTATAAGTACTCCAGGCATTATTATTGATCACTGTCATTCACAACAGACCTTGTATCTGACCTAGTACAGTGGTTTAACCTTTAAACATTACACAGCAAACTGAAAAAAAACCCAAAATAGAGCCCAAGGAGAAAGGCTGTACAACTGCAGTTAATTAAAAGAACCTCAGTTCTCCCCCTTCTGACTCTGTTAAATGCAATTTGGTTTTGCTGCACTCCAGTTAACATTATGAGAAAACTAGTCACAGGTCATGCTGTTTAATTCCCTTCACTGCACTGAACTGCCTACTTTTGTGAGTGGCTACAGGGAGATATATTTCTGTGTCAGGTCAGGCTCCCCTGTCCACTTCTCACGCTTTTATCCTCTGCTAGCCCCAAGTTTTATCACAGAATAGTCTGAGGTGAAAGGGACATTAAAGATCATCTAGTTCACTAGAACCAGAACACTGCCAGGGATGGGGCAGCCACAGCTTCTCTGGGCAACCTGTGCCAGTGCCTCACCACCCTCACAGAGAAGAATTCCTTCCAAATATCTAATCTAAATCTCATCTCAGCTTAGAGCCACAATTCTCTGGGCCTTCCTTCATAGCAGAGGTGCTCCAGCTGGCTGACGTATTCCCAGGCAGCAGTCAGACAAAATGTTATAACCTGTTTCCTATTAATACGTGAATTTCCAGAAAGCAAGTTGCAGTGTTTGAGTTTCTATCTGTGCAGCACTGCAGGGTTCATTTGACTGGTCCAGCTACAAGCACCTCTATTCTTTCCACACCTATCTACCTCCAGAAGCCTGGGATCTGTTCCTTTGGAATGAGAGCACGAGAGGCAAAGGAAGCTGTAGGACAAGTAGCTGTGGGTTAGACTGGTTTTGATTGCACTGATGAAAGAGTTCAAAAACTTTATTGACCTATAACCTGATTAGAATATGCCAGATGAGAACCAAATATTGTACAGAAAGTTGTACAGAATTTTTTTTACATAGAAAACTTTACATATCTGTACCATATACATTTTGTCCATCTGAAAAAAATTTCTACATCCATTGTAATACAGAATGCTTGACAATCTTGTCTTCCAACCATCAGAGCACAATTCACAGTATGAATACATTTCCAATAAATTTAACCATCCCCAAACCATGCCAGATTTGTTACTTGAATATATTCAACATTAAATTCTGTACATAAGAGTGAAATCTACATCAAACAAAAAACATCTGACAGCAGACACAACCTAGACTTGTTTGCAGTGAGATTCAAGTTCCAGTCCTTGAAGGATCATCATTTCAATGGCTCGTTATAGTTAAAAGCCCTAAAACATGTATATTACAGGTAGTTACGTCAGTTGTGATATTTCTACCTCTGTTCTTGACAAAAGTCAGCAACACCAACTTCTGGGCTACAACGAAACCAAAAAGGAAGAAAGAAAAGAAAGAAAGAAAGGAAGAAAAGAAAAAGATCACAACCCAAAAAAATAAACCCAAACTTCTAGTGCATCTGGTAAAGAGTGAAGTGTTACGGGTTTTCAGCAAATCAAGAATACAGAAATAAAACAATCCAGGAAGAACTGTATAGTGTTAAAGAGTTTATATTACAGACCTGCATCTCTGTACATTTTTCACAGAAGGATGATTCCCAATGTCTCAGACAGCCTGAGTGTGCAAAAATCTTAGAATAAGAATATCAGACACAGTTGCTAAATATCTTTTCCCATGAACAATAATCTTCATTTTCTTTTCACTATAAACATTTTATCGTTCAAAATACAGCTCTCCTGAGTTGTACTTCTTGCAGAAGCTCAAACCTTTACATATATAGTTCTTTGGGTACATTTTACTTTCACACCGACCATAAACATCTGTTGCTAAACTGCTGTCTAGGACAGTAAAGGATACTGCAGCCCATGCTGACAGGAGGACTGTGCTAAAACTGGCTCTGTGCTCAGCATGAGCCAAGTAAGAGAAACCAATAGAGATAATCCGTCAGGAAATAAAGGGACTGGAGTATTGCAAGCCTTAATTACAGTTGTAAGCATCTGTACCGTTAACCCTTGGATACACGTTGCCAGACAAAGAAATCATTTTTATGGATATCCAGACAGAATGGCTCAGCTACCTGGTCTTTTTCCTTAGCTGAGGAATAGAAACTTTTCAGCAGAGCAGTACTCAGTCACTATCTGCTACTGCTTGCTTAATCCAGGCTCCTGTTCTGGTGGCTGGGATATCTGGAAAACCACACCAATCCGCAGAAAAAACCTCCGCAGAACAGCTCGGAGTTCAGGAATAAGGTCAAACTGCATAATTTCACACAACAGAGGGTAGTAGAATGAGGCATGAGCCTTGAACTGAGGAGAAAACAGAAGAAATTATTCTATTATGCATCAATACACCCCAGAGGGCATGCTGCCAGTGAAGGGTTTTAAAAGCTCTCCCAAGTCAAGGTCAGAAACCCACAAAGGGACAAGCAGGAACACTTTGTAGCTGAAGCCAGCACTGCTAGAATAAGGCTAAGACAGCAGTGAGGTACTCTGACAGATGCTCAATGGCTACACACAGCTCCTTGCTAATGCTTGGGTTTTAAGAGAAAGCTTTTCTATCACCAGGTTTTTGTTACAGGTGACCCTTTTCCGCCAAGTTTTGTTAGAAATAAAGGGAGATCCAAATACGGGTTCATTTACTGCAGAATTGCTTTGGAGAAGGTCAAGGTGATGCACATGTAGCACTGGAAGCAGAAACAGGAGTTACTTCTTTGAATAAATTATCAGCCACTAATCCTCTTCCTCAGCAGGAAAGGGGTAAAGCAATGCCACACACGCTTCTAAAGGATTTTAGCAGACACATTTTATTTCATCACTTCCTGCACCCTCACTCTGCATTACTCTCAGTATGGCAAGTGTATGCATTTCAATGTACGTTCCCTCAATGAAGAGGGTCTACAGAGCATCAGGAACTTTTAATGTCAACTATTTAACTGTGTGTGAAGAACTGGCCTCAAACTACTTCTTACCTCTAAGTGTTGTCTTAAATAGCATTCCAAACAGTTACTTACCCTTTCATCGCTTATCTTCAGGACTTTAGTCAAGAATAAGAGTAATAGATTAGTCCAGGCTTCCCGATGACTTTCTGAAGTAAGAGTAAGGAAATAGCTCAGAGCCTCACTGCAGACACTAGAGAGAAAAGACACAAAACCTAGTAACTAGCATCTGACTTTGAGCTCTACTGCAGAGAGGGCTTTATAACTATTCCAGTGTAGAGGCCTGGTGCAGAATAGTATCATTTTACGAAAGCTACTGTAAGCCCAAGTAGTAACAGAAAGCAGTGATTTTTGTTCAACTCAAAAGCAAAGTCCCAGGCTTTCAGGAGTAAATACACTAACAACACATGACTGCACAGTTTGTGCGTGTATTTAAAGCATATCAAGCGCTCTTTGAGAGTTATTAGAATGCATGTGACAAAATGGTACGTAGATTTTAAAAACCAATCTCATGCTGATGTAACCAGCTCTGCTCCCTGGTCTGCAAACCTTCAAATACTTCCACTGTGTTACTCCCATGTTTTAAGCCCTCTGTTATACCAATACTCCCTTGAGCAGTTCTTTGTAAACTAAGAACATTCAGGTGAAACTCAGTATTCACAGTAATAACCAAAAAGCCAAAAGCTTCTGTATGCCCACAGTCTCCTCCATCCCCAAGTCCTTCTCTGCAGGGCTGCTCTCAATCTCTTCTCCATCTGTAGCTGTGCCTGGCATTGCTCTGACCCAGGTGTAGGACCTTGCACTTGTCATGGTTAAACTTCATGAGGTTGGCATCAGCCCACCTCACAAGCGCATCAAGGTCCCTCTGGATGGCATTCCTTCCCTCCAGTGCATCCACCGAACCACACAGCTTGGTGTCATTGGCAAACTTGCTGAGGGCGCACTCAATCCCACTGTCCATGTCACTGACAAAGGTGTTGAACAAGACCGGTCCCAACACCGATCCCTGAGGGACACCACTCATCACTGGCCTCCAGCCGGACACTGAGCCATTAACCACAACTCTTTGTGTGCGGCCATCCAGCCAGTTCTTTATCCACTGAGTGCTCCACCTATCAAACTGATGTCACCAAGCACCTCGTTGTTTTTCATGTGCCTTAGCATTCCTTCCAGGAGAACCTGCTCCAAGATTTTGCCACACACAGAGGTGAGACTGACTGCTCTGTAATACCCTGGGTCATCCATTTTCGCCTTCTTGAAAATGGGGGTTATATTTCCCTTCTAGAAACAGTGTCAAATGCAGTTGACAGCTGCTTCTCTTTTTAGAGAAGAACTATTAACAATCTCCCACCTACCCACATGCTACAAAACCCTTGTTTTCTCATAAGAATGTAATGAGAACAAAAAGCCGAGGCAGCGCTGGTAGCTGGAGGCACAGCACCCTCCACGCAACACAGAAATTCTTAATGTTAGCTGTGTCCACCACGTTACTGTGTTAGCTCTAGGAAGTTCACTGCAATCAGAAGAGGTCTACCCTTTTAAATAAACATTCTTTAACATCAGAAGTAACATCAACAGGTTCAGCTGTGTGGAGCTTACTTGAGTAGCCTTTGCTGGACTTCCTCCCATGCACTGGTACGGCTTTCATCCATGTACATACGGAACAGGATGCGCAGCCCACAGGCAAGACTGCTGGTCTCCTGTTTCAGAAGATTGGGCTTTGATTTGCCTTTAAAACCTAGAGAAATTCCAAGCATCTGTTTAGATTCCTGTTTCATCTGACATTTTCCCTTACAGTCCTCCACCTTCTAAGCATCTTCTGCCTATAGACAAAAGAACCACCTTATGGAATTTTCTTCTCATTACATTTAGTACAATGGAGTCCTGCTAAAAATTAACCTACGTATATGTACCAGAATTGTGTTTGGCACCCATTTTTGTACAGGCTTCCAAATACATTTGAAACGGTGTATGTTAAAAGTGCACTCTAACCACCAGAACAATGGACCAATTTGTCTCAATCATATATATATCTATATAGTGTATACTGGTTTATTGCTGGTTTTGGATTAAAATATGAATATAGCTAACTCTGCTGCAAAGAATAGATCAGATGCAATGCTACAGAGAGTCCATTTTCCAGCTATTTCAGAAAATGAAACCTGTACAACACTGGTGGGTAAAGCAACCACCCTTAATAGTTTTGGAGTTTTCTGGTGACAGCTTCCAAGTATGAGGCTCATACCGACAATCAGGGATCAGCTTGACAGCTGTAACCCACTGAATCCTTAAGTCTTAGGAAATCCAAAGGGTATTTGCTCAGATGAAGTGGTCTCCCCTTATGGATTTTAGGGTTATGAAGTTAAAACCTTATATTCAATTTCACTTTCAGTGTCCAAGTACTTTTGACCTATTTTTGGGTCAATTCAAAGCACAGTAACATATTCTCAAAAATGACTCTCCAAGGCGACTGACTCACCTGCTTTCCAGAGAGCAGTTCTTTGTTCATTGTTGGAGTTAAATGCTTTAGCAAATCTGTGAGATTCCAGCAGACAGTCGAGGAGTTTGAAAAGCTGCTGTGATGTTAGAAAACGATACATCCCTTGATCTTGTGTATCCACATGGACATCGAAGTCTACTGCATCTCTCTATTACAAAAGAAGAGATCTCAAGTAAAAATTTGCAGTTGACTTCAGCAAGCTTCAGTGATAACTCAGATCCTACCCTGTTTCCATCTGTACTTGTGTTTAAACTTAAAACTCCATTTGGAAGTTGCCTCTACATCCCAGTTATAGAAATCCCTTTAAACAATACATGTTTTAACCTCCACAGTGCACTGCCCCAGCACAGCAAGTGCAATTTAATACAAGATGTAAAAGACCTTACGAGTCTGCTGGAAGCTCTCCAGCACTTCCCAAAAGCATAAATTAGAATATGTTATGGGAATTTATGAACTTTTATTCACTAGAGAAAAACCCGTTCAAAAGAGAGACACCAACCAGTTCTACTTACTTGTGCTGCTGCTAGATTCTCTGCATCTTCTTTCTTGCTAGTTGCTGGGAAGAACACAATGTTGTCGATAGTCTGAATGAGTTCCAGTTGTACAACACATTTGATTAGAAGAGCAGCAAATAACTTCTGTTCTGGAAATTCTTTAAAAGAAAGAAAGTTGCTGATTAACTGAAGAACTACAGTACTTGGTTCATTTTTGAGTTATTTTGGGGGTAAGCTGAAGAACACTTTAACTTCAAGCACTTTCATAAACCAAACCTGGAATGCACCCATCTGAATTACTCTTATAAAACCAGGACTGACAACCACTGTTAACAATTTGCAGGTTCTTAAGAGCTACTTCCTAACCTTAAAGCTGCCTGACATATACTCCACAAATATTCAGTGTTACCTAAAAATCACCAGATCTTGTGAGCATCAGTGCAATGGCAGGAACAACAGGCTAAGACTGCACAAAGGCAGAGGAAGCTTAGGACAGCACTGATAAAACTGATGGTTGTTTGCACTTGTGGCAAGTAATACCACCAGATATGAGCATTTTAAGCACCAACACATTAACTCTGCACAAATATCTTAAGTATATCTTGATATACGTTCTTCAAATCACTCTAAATGCACTTTCCTCCCCGCTCCCCCAGCTATTGCTTTTGTTGTTCTCTGCACAGGAAGAACTGTGCTCTTAATTAAAAACAATGTACTGTTTTGGGTTAAAAGCCTGTGAGTTAGCAGCTGAACTCTAGATTTGTAAGGCACAGCTCGAAAATGTGGACCCACAGGAGCCCAACAATATTCCATCATGCTACATGAAGACAAATGTAATTTTCTTCACATCATGTTTCTCAAGTTACAGCTGGGGCTATAAATAAAGATATTAAACCTCTGCTAAATAAACTTCTGCTAAATACTACTATGTAATGGATATTAAATGCCAAATCACTACAAAACACGCACTTGCTGTTGGCCAGGTTTTACTCATTTCTTCACCTACTGTGGACCCTGTGCTGGGTTGGTATGGTCGTCCATCTGAAGATCTAGGCTGAATAGAATCATGAATATCTACTGACTTCTGTGAGATTGTATCCTGAGAAAAACAAACCAAAATGATTAAAAATTAACTTACAGAAACCTCCTGCGATCTGATCCTCAATAGTGTTGTGCTCTTTATAGCTTCAGACATTTGCTGTTTCAACACAGGTTGAATGCGTGAGGTTTGCTGCAAGGTTTCGATACTGGTAAATACAGTTATCTACCCTGATCTACAATAAAACCTCTAACAGCTTCTGTGAGTATTCCTTTTGTAACAGGTGAAAATATGAACATGCAGATCCTAAATGACAAGTCTGATTAATAACAGGTATCATCAAACTTTAATCTTTACCTGGCCCTTGAATGTTCTGATTTACAAGCTCCTAACATGTTTGTAAGTGCTATGGGAATTTACCACAGTAAAATGATGAAGAAAGAGAATGCATCTTTGTCAAGAAAATGCTTTAATTTAAAATGGTCTTGCCAGAGAGCTGCTTCAGCAGACTTCTTCAGTGTATTCTTATTGTCCATCTTGTAATGTTATATTGTGAGGTAAATCACAGTATCCTTGGAAGACGAATTGCTGGGGTTTTGATTTTGTTTTAATTTTTTTAATAAACATCTTCCTTCTCAAGCAGTTGAATGTGAAGCATTAAGATCAGTGGTGATACCTATTGTATGCATTTCAGAAAGCAGCCACCGAACAGGGAAATGCCATTAACGTAATTAATGGCAAAATATGTTATCATTAACTGCAAAGCAGTTATACATAGCAATTGCTGCCCCTTTCAACAACCCAGCATTTCTATTGGCATTTGTTCCCCAAGTGCCACTGGAGGCTACACATTAATTCCCTATGTTGTTAGCAAGATTTAAATTTACACATACAGTTCCTATGAAGAATGTATCAGCTTCTCTTGCCAGTAAATTACGAAGGTTTTCATCTCTATTAAGTATAAACACACTTTCAATAGTAGATAATAGAACACTTCCTTAGACTTGAACTACCTGAAGAAAAATCAGATGGAAATACCTAAAGCCTACAAAAACTGTGCCCTACAAAAGAAAGCATCCAAGATGCATCTCTTCTAACACTATTTATCATACAAGTTCTGTTAACTTTGTAGTAGCAAAGTGGTTTTTTTACACTGAAGACAAACTTTTTGAAAACATTCAAGTTAAACTATTTCAAAGAGAAAAGATCTTTCAATTCATTCATGACTGAGATATTGGATACATTTGCCATTTTGCATGCTGTTATATTTGACATAAAATGCAGCCAAGATAAAACTTTTATACATCAAACCACTACAAATGACTGAAGGTATAACAAACACATTCAGTCATGGATGTAAAACACCTGTATAATGAGAACTGGCTATCACTGGCTATTTATGCTCTGTTGAAAGTAAATGATGTTAGCACTCCATGAAGATAAATGGAGGGAGTCAAGTCTCTCTTAGTAGAACTCATTTGGGACCATATCCTTGAGCAATTTTTATCAAATGCTTCATTAACCTATAAAGAACTCGCAGCAATCTAGTGAGAATGTCCAAAAGCAAAACTAATTCTCATGAGTAGTGAAGTAGCTACAGAGCTGTCACTTGCAGGCAAATCTAAATTTTACATCAATTTATTCAATCCCTGCTAAGGAATCTGACGGTTATACACATTCTGGTTTAAATACTAATGTTTAAATTCTTATTACCAGAGAAAATCTGAAGGAAAAAGTCAGTCTAATTGGCAACCTTTCCACCTCCAGCATTTTCTCCTCATACCAATATATCAAAGAGAATACCAAGCAAAATGAAACAAAAATGATGGCTCAAATCAGAAAACAACTTAAACCCTAAATACAGTATTACAGAGACCTCCCAGACACAGGAGATTACCTGAAACATACACAGAGAGTGATAAACAGCCAACTTCTGCAAGCCAACTTTGCTGCAAGCAAATACATATTTTTCTCTCTCAATTCAGCATTATTTGGAAAAAGCCATTAAAGTAAATCAAAACTGAAAAATGGGTTCAAACCAAGCGTACTTCTCACTTCTTCTACATCACAACAGTTTTGCATCAAACTGGCAAACTATTTTTTATTTCAGCAGCTTACCAGTTTTTCCTTTGCATCAGAGGGAGATACAGAGCCAAACTCCCCACTGACTGGTCTCCAAGTCAGCAGCCTTGAAAACACATAACCAGCACCAAATTAGTAAGTTTGAAATACAAATCAGAGCCAATATTCTAAAACACCCTCTTCAATATGGTGGGGCTTTTGTTTGGTTTTATTTAAATCAGTTGAACATAGGGTCAGATAATCCCATGAAGCAATAAACTAATTGATGTTTTAAGTATACATTTTATTCTTCCACACACACTGAAAAATGTAAGTGCTGGGCTTTTTGAACTTCACTGTTTCTGCCAATGGCCCTGGGCAGACAAGTGGCTTATGTGGAGGCTGACTCACTTTTCTCAGAAATACTGAATTTGGCTTTGGACAGTGCTCTAGTGCCATTAGTGGGCCTTGTTACCTCACAGTGCCTTAAGCTTCACATGGAATAAGGAATGAATGTATCCCGGGACAAATCAGCACGAACGTCTGGAGATGTTCTACATTCTCTGGGATATGTTATAACACTGCAGTTCTATTTCCACTCAGGATTCAACACTTCCACTTAGGATTCACTAGTGTTACAAGGTATCAAGTCACTGACAATACTTCTGATGCCTTCCCTAACACTTTTTTCTGTTGAGGATCTTTGCCTTTAAGCACTAAAAAATTTCTGCATTCACTGATCTTATTGAGGCTGGCTCTTCCTGCCAGGAATTGAGGGAAATTCAATTAAATAATCTAAGTGGCACAGTAAGATTAAAGTTATCTGTCATTGTTAAGATCTCTAACTATTTAGCCTCAATCTGTGTGAGGAAACACATGATGGACATTTGTGTCTGCTATCCTAAATGAGATCTTCACCACTGTGTTAAGGATCCCGAATTAACATATCACTGATGTCCAAACAACTATACAGATCATATAACTAAAAAGACAAACTGGAGATAAGATAAAATCTTGAGGCATGTAATGAGACAAGAAATAAAGTAGAGCAGAAAACTGAATTGATTCTTGAAAGCCACCAGGACATAAATTGCAGATTATTTTGGATTGGAGGTAACATTTTTATTTTGGGCTATAAAGTCTTACACTTCCATCTGCCAAAGGAGGTAATGGAATAATGTGCCATTCATTATAAGCCAGTAAAGGCTAGATCATTGTAATTTGTGCAAGGAACCAATTTTACATCTTGAATTTCCTGAAGACAAGAGGGCATCCAAGAGGATGGTGATCATGGGCATGAAGTCTAGTTGGAGACCAGTAACTAGTGGTGTACTCCACAGGTTAATACTTGGTCCAATTCTGTTCAACATCTTCATTAGTGATCTGCATGATGGGGCAGAATAGACCCTCAGCAAGTCTGCTGATGACACAAAACTGATACGAGTCCTGCCACCCAAAGGGACCTTGATAAGCCAGAGAAACAGGCTGACCAGAACATCTTACAGTTTAACAAGGGGAAGTGCAAAGTTCCTCTGGAGAGGAACAACCCCTGGCACCAGTACATGCTGGGGGCCACCCAGATGGAAAGAAGCTTGGCAGAGAAGGGCCTAGGGGTCCAGGTCAAGGGAGGTGATCTTGTCCTTCTACTCAGCAGTGTGTGCAATCCTGGGCTCCACAGTAGAAGAGTGACATGGATATACCGGAGAGTCCAGCAAAAGGCCACAAAGATGATGGACTGGAGCATCTCTTCTATGAGGAAAGGCTGAAAGACTGTTCAGCCTGGAGAAGACAAGGCTCAGGGGGAACTCATTAAAGTATATAAATACCTGAAGGAAGGATACAAAGATAACCGAGCCAGGCTCTTCCCAGCGGTGCCCAGTGACAGCACTAGAGGCAATGGGCACAAACTGAAACTCCTCTAGACATTTGGAGACACTTTTTCATTGAGCATGAAGGAGCACTGGCACAGGTTGCCCAGAAGCTGTGGCGCTTCCTTCCTTGGAGATACTCAAAAGCCAGGACATGGTCTTGGGGAAACTGCTCTGGGTGGCCATGCCTGAGCAAGAGGCTTGGACCAGTCAACCTCCAGAGAGCCTTTCAAACTCAGCCCCTCTGTGTGATTCTGTGTTAGTATCTTCGCCTATCAAAACCTCAATGATCCTTTTGAATCCTGACAGGAGTAGTTCGGGCTTTTCTAGTAAGTGATCCTTGCTGAAACTGGTAGCTGAGTAAACAGTTTAGTGCTAAGTTTTCCAAACAAGGAAATAATATGATCATCTTTCTTGCAAAAAGGGAATTTGCCAGAGGCTGGTACTGCAACCAGGAACTCCTGCAGCCAGTGCTGCACTCTTAAATTGAAGATGTGAAGGATGTTTTATATGAACACCAAAAACGAACAAATTAATCCCACCTGATCAGATTAATAAAACCCTCTGCCAAGACACTTTACACTTTATAGAGATTCATAGCATCTGACTGCTTCAGAACAATTAGCAATAAAGCACTTGCCCATAAAACCTGCATATATACACTGTGTGACTTGTCTCTTCATTTCAATGTTAACTACTATGTTACTTCCACATATGGTAAAACAAAGCTAAAAGGAGAATCTGATGCCTTCTTTAAGTATTGGAACTAACAGAGAGACTGCAAAGTACAAATTTGAAATGCCAAACCATGAGCCACAGGAAAAGAACCCGATCACGTAAAAATAGAGTTAAAAAAGAGAAGGAGCTGTACAGAAAGCAGTATCCTCCTAGGCTCAGAAAGAGAAAAGAGGGAGTACAAAGACTCCATTAAAAATGTGAATGAATACCTGTATGTTGCTATCATAATGTTTATCTTACCCACCTAGAAATCTTCAGCTTTCATCAAAACAAAAAGACTGTTTTGAGCACTTTTGTGTCACCCAACAATTATTTGTAAGAGAGCAGGCATGCTTTCCCCATAGGAAAGGAGACTGATTACCTATGTTCAAGGGATTACTTGTGTAAAATCTAAGTAAGATTTACTTTACCCTGCAAAAGTTGGGAACTCCCCCCTACCCAGGAATCTAAAACAGGAATAACACAAAGAAGTTCTCAAAGAAGACACAGAAAGATTGAAAAAGGAGATGGGAAGTAAAGAATGGAAATCTAGGGTAGTCAGATACCCTCCTAGGAAAAATAACCCATTTGAAAGGCAGATGTGCCATAAGCAAAGGGAATAATGCTTTTAGCTGTATCTGCTTTGACACATATGTAACAGGAGTATTTTGAATGTGTCTAAAAAGTAAGATGTCCAAAACGGTGCTCTAGAAGGATTTCTAACATTCACCTATAAGAATATCCAGAAACCTAAATTTTGGTCATATGTGGAAATCAAAGCAAATGTTCTGCTAGTGAGTATTTACTTCAAAATCTTTCCAGGTATAGGACATAGTAAGTTACGGCAAATTCAACTGGACTTTTACATCTGGCAACTCGGTTTCAAATCCCATTTCTGGCAGTTACCAAAATGCAAAAAAAAAAATATATCCTGCTAATTCCCAGTTTTATTTTAGTACTATTTTTTGGATGTAAGTAATTCATACCTACTCACACAGAAAAGCGGGTGAGGTAGTGACAGATGGATTAACTCATCTTTTAAGCATGAATGAAGCTCTCTTAACAGTGCTATCTGATACATAACTCTAAATTAAGGAAAGACTGATGTGCAAAAGGTCCCCTTTTGTTTCAGTTTTCTTTAGGCCTGAACTAGGTAATATCCAGAAGCAAATGTTATAAACTAGTTGACACAGAACAAGTAATAGTACAACAGTTCAACATGAAGATGATCAGATTTAAAAACTAGCGGTGTTTCACCTCAGTATTGCTAGGACAGGGGAAAAAACCCCTCATCTATGCTAAAATGCTGAGTGTGATGCTTTGTTACTCTGCTCTATGATATATAACATAATACCTAGAACAGTACAGGCCCTGTTCCAAGAAATTTCCCATAGAGTTAAACATGAAAGGAAAAAGTTACCAACTACGACAGGTAATTTCCATTAAAAAAATCAGGATTCATTGAAACCTGTGACGGAAGTTAACTATCATCCACAGAGGCTCAAATCTCTTGGATTGTTGCAGTATTTTAGTACGTTGTGGAAAAAGCCTCCTATCAAGTCCACCTATCAATAGCATGCTTCTATTGTGAAAAGCAAATGACAAAAGAATTAGGTAGTACTTCTCAAAAAATCCACCTTTTGAAAACTGAATCAGAGTTTGTTTTTTTTCCCGTTACTCCAAATGGCAATTCCAGTGTTTAAGAGTTCCATCATTTACAACACAAAAGTAGTGTATCTAGCACGTAATTTATCACTACGTTCCAAGAATGCTTCTCTTACATAACAGCTTTTAGTTTACCCCGGCTATTTGGTATCTAACAGTTTGAAATTAGTAAGTCATCTAGCTAAACTGTTTTACAAAGTATAAATATTAACAATTGTCTTACGCATGAGGGATTGTAGTTTTGAAGATATCCAGCATGCAAGTACAAGTTTTATCCCAGATTTCTAAGGTAAACTTTTCACCATTCAGGATGACAACATTCTCCAAACAGTTTGTACCAGACCGTGCCAGTTGCTCATTGTCTGAAAGACAAACAGAGCATTTGTTTATTCGCATCCAACACAGTAAAACATTAACATTGTTTAGCATAATTTGGCACAGTCCTACCTTGCTGCACACACCAGTACAGCTGTGCAAATATATCATCCAAAAGAACATCACTAAGTACTTCTAAATACTGTGTGAATACATCACATATTGCATAAAGTGCGTGGTTGCAAGTAGTTGTCATCCATTCAGCTTTCTAGGAGGGAAAAGAAAAAAAGTGACAACTTCATTTAACATGAAACTTTCAGGATACACATCCTTGCAGGCAGACAGGTATTTGTATTTACTCAATTTGAATTGCTTCATAGTGACAAGCAATTCCTTTCTACTATTTCAAAACACCTAAAATTTGGAGCCCCAACTTTTGCTTTGCTATCTAGCGGGTTTAAAGAACTACAGAAACAGACAAAGCAAGCTAAGTTTTCAATGTTTCTCCCAAATATTTGCAGGGAATAGTGAGAGATTCCAAACAGCTGACAATTCTGATCAGACTTCTAATGTTAATAATTTACACATAATTCACATTAAAGACATTTCTGTTTCACTTCCTTGTCAGGACAGTACCTGGTCCTGGTTTGGCACGTCAAAACCTGTTTGGCTGACCAAAAGGATGTAGTGAAACATAGTCTTGGGTAGGCTCCTTTGTTTGGTTGGTTGTGCTTTTTATTTCCCTAGTCATCAAAAAGTTTTGAATTAGCAGATCTTATTTCTCCTGATAATAAAATGATGTGTACTCTGATTCCAGACACCATTTGTAAAAGCTATACTTCTTACAAACCCTGGATGTGTTGCATTTTATGATAGTCTTCTATTGTTCATAGTGTAAACTACAAGGGCTTCTACACACATGGTTTAAAAAAATGAGAAAAGTAACATTACCTCTGACAGAATGCTAACAAAACAAAGTAAATTCACCAGAACCACAGGTCAAGTATGCAAGTTTTGAGGTTTGCTTTGTATTACTTGATAAGCTATATTACTAATCAGGTGTTCTACTACAAATATAGACCTCATCTATACAAACATAGATCCCACTTGTTTTCACCTCAGTCTGCTGTTCTGGCAGTTTCATGTTGTCAAATATCCTGAAGACAATCCGAAACAAATCTTGCCACCAGTGTTTCTCGTAAGTATGGCCGTATGTCTTCATTATTTCAAACATTACTGTTAAGCCCCTGAAATGAAGAAAGAACAACATGTACTAAGAGTCACAAAAGGACATGCACTACATCAAGCATGTCCAAATGTAACAATTTAACACACATTTAGACTTGACCTTCAATATTAATATAATGCTGTCTGTTACATGTTAGGAAAGTTAAAAGTTGTCTTTCACATTTCACTGTGTTCAATGTTGTGTTCACTGTGTTTGGACAAACCCTTGGGTGATATGGTTTGGTGTGAGGTGTCCCTGCCCATGGCAGGGGGGTTGGAACTAGATGATCGTAAGGTCCTTTCCAACCCTAACTATTTTAGGATTCTATGAATGCATAAACTGATTGTAAATTCAGCTGAGCTGTTTTAAATAGTTTATAGATTCTATAATAAACAAGAAACAGTCACTGTGTTTTAATTTACCTAAGTGTTAATTTAATTTCAAATGAACTATTTAAATAGTTCATGGCTATTCATCCTAAACAGGCACTATTTGAATATTTAACTTTAAGGAAGGGAAATAATTATCTATTTAACATAATGCCATCACACCCACATAACTTCATTATTCAGTATAACGGAATAGAATGATTTCACATGCAAAGAACACAGACTTTCTACATTTCAGCATCTATCTAAAAGGTGTTTTTAAACAGTCTGGTGTTCCCACAGTGGTATCACCTAAATTAAAGTATCTAAGTCATTCTACGATAGCTGTGTTTACTAAGAGAGTTGCTTCAATTTTATAAGTATGACGTAAGCCTTTTAAAGTTTGAATTACAAACACTGATTGTTACCTGGTTCTTACATCTAATTTGCATCTATTGATGATACATGACAACTCAAACAGGATTGGGAACCATCCTCGCACCCACACTCTGTCTTCGGGAGCTACATTCATATCATCACTTGTGTATTCCTTGAATGCCTTTAGAAGAAAAGACAGGGTTACACAGAGTCGTAAGAGTTAGCTTTTTTCAAAACAGAACACTATCTGCACTGTAGATAACAATTCTGGCTACATCAGTACACACCCTGATACCTCCGGTGAGCTGGCAATCAAAATAATAATACTAAGAAGGTCAACTGTTTTCAAAGTAATGCTTAGTATACGATGAAAAATAAACTAAAATAAACCTGAACAAGGTGAGACATTCAAGCATCAGTTTTTGCCTGCACTTCAGTGTGAGTCTCTTACTCTCTCTTTATAGAGACAGCACTGAAAGTGAGGATCTACCATTACATTTTGAGAATATGTGTTTTTGCTTATGCCATTATCCATTCTTCACAACATTTCTCTGCAGAGAGCACATCCTGAGATATCCTGAGTTCCAGCAGCTCTCAGGAAACCTAACCACTGCTGAACTGGGTGGATGGAGATGGGGGGGGGAGAGACTAAAGAAAAACAAAACTAAAAAAACCTGATACTTTCAATCCCTGTGGCATTTTATACTGCTACTGCTTCTGAATAAAGCACATTTCTCATTGATCTCTGAAACCTGAAGGGAAGCCAGTAAGATTAGCATGAGTAGTTTTTTCTTTGGAAAAGCACTATTGATTAAAGCACTTTTAATTTAGTTAATACAGATGATACCTGAGGTCTGTCAGATACGTATTTTGCACAGTGGCGAATGAGGCGGATCGCTTCCATACTAGTATCTGGAAATGCTGCATTGCAGGCAAATTCAGACAAGCACTTGACTGCATCCTGGAAAGAATCTATGGTTGCTGGGAAGTGTTTCTCAAACACAATTGCTAGGAGAGAAGTGTGAACAGAATTAAAAAAGCGTCATGCCTTGAAATCTATTAACTCTAATGCGAACTGATTGTAGCAGAAGTCATGAGAGACTGGTTCATTGACTGGTGTTGTCAAATGCATGAGTAGTAATAAAAACTAAGAAATGAACACTCAACCATAAAATCACCTAGAGGGCATTCTGTTTTGACAGTAAGTATCTAAAATAAAACAAGGTAGCATTTAATCTAAATGAGGGACATTTTAACAGTTAAGAACAGAGCAATAAGCTTACTGCTTAATAGTCTGTATGATCAGAGCTTAAGAGGGATACCTAGAGCAGAGAGTGACATCTACAAAAGGACTTCCTTCATCAATATAGTCCTGTTGCCTTTATTTTACGTCACTTTTGAGGAAAAAACAAAACCAAACCCATTCTTCATCAATGCTGAAAGTTTTAGGAAGTTGAAGAGGTTGAGACAGAAAAAAAAAAAAAA
>NDXB01015259.1:95795-106507 GCA_002631895.1 Agapornis roseicollis | reverse complement strand
AAAGTTTTAGGAAGTTAAAGAGGTTGAAAAAAAAAAAAAAAAAAAAAGAGATCCCTTATGGCACTTAAAGCCTGGGATCTGAATTAGAATGGGAATTAAAAAATCATCATAGTGCCACCTTGCTCAGCTCTTTTTCCTTAATAGGAACACAGACAAGTACAATTCAGAAACAAGGAAAAATAACAGTAAACAGACTATAGTGACTATTAAGTAACATTAGCTAAGGCTTGACTTGTTTTACTCTAGAATGCTATACACAGGTAAGCTTGTTTTACTTTTTTTTATCTGAAAGGCATAAAGGCAGACAGATAACTGTAACCTTACTGAATCAATTTCCTAAGTATTTTCCCAGAGGACTCGTCAAAAGTGTAAAACATTGGCTCTACAGCACGAAGTGGGCTTTACTCTGCAGGCTATAGAGCCAAAGATAAACAAAGCTTCTCAGTCGCTGGAGTCACATGGACCTTTATGATGTCTGAATGTGGTCAATACTCACTGACAATGTGTCCTGTAGTCTGGAATGCAAGTTCCACTATACTTTCATCCTGATCTGAGGCCGCCAGATGAAATACTGAAAAAATGTTTTTCCAGCCAGAACGAATGTTGGCAGCCTGGGAATTTACCATCTGTGCAATACAGCGTACAACCATATCTCGAATGGTAGGAGACCTAAATTAAGATAATAAACAATGATCGTTTAAATTAAATTACATCATCAATTAGAATAGTATAATTACCCAGTAACTGATTTTACAAAAACTATTTGAAACATTAATTGCAGAAGTTGGTGCTTATGATCCCAGGTGATTTAGTTAATTGTGTGTTATTACCTGTTTCTCTTCATGATATGTTCAAACGGTCTTAGAAAGTCCTTCTGGAATCGGAAATTAGCAAGTTCTCCTTTTTCTAAGAACTTCATTGATAACTGCCTTAACGAGTCCACTGCAAAAATAGCTACATCTTCATTGGGATTGCAGCCAACCTGATAACATAGAGTAGAAATGCACAGTAAAGCTTGCATCAGAAATGGATTCTGCCTAAGCTGCCTTCACATTTAATAATGGAGAAATAAGCAGTACTGGAATATTAACAAAATTAAACAGTACCCAGTTCCACAAACTGCACTGCTAATGCAATTCAATAATCCCTAACCAATTCAAGCTATTTTCTACATTACCTATCCTAACATTTACAGCTTTCTAAAAATAAGCAAGCTGACTAGAAAGACTTCAATAAACCATATTAAAAATGCATGTCAAATATTCACCTGATAAACAGTCAATTTAAAATTGATCAGAAAACAGCCTTGTCCCCAAACCTCATATGACATCCCTAAAAATTAGAGCATACAAAGAAAGGCAGACAGTTCTAGACCTAGGTCACAATAAATAATGTTAAGCTACTAATACAGGAGAAAATAAAAAAACAGTGTAATTCAGGTGAGCCCATGCTTTTCTCACAAAACTCTAAATAGAATTTATTTGTATCAATAATTCAAGGGGTATGCAGTATAATTACTAACAGGAATACCTTATTAAAATGATCTCCAATAACTTCCCAGATTCTAGACCACTGTAGCCTTATCCGGCCCATGTTGTAGTAAGAAATTTCTACTATCTTCTGCAGGCTAAACATTCGAGGGTGGGTAGCAGAGAGCAGTTCATCCATAGAAACAGCACAAAGCCAGCGAACGAAATCCACTGTTAAATGACCACAGATTTAAATGCAGTAGTTTCACAGAGTTTAAGACAAAGCTGCTTTGTAGTTTATGGGGAAGGGGGGAAACAATAAACCTACCAATAGCATTTCCATCCAACCTTGTAGATCCCGTAAATATTCTGTAAAGGGCAGTTTAAGACACTGTTAAAATTTCTTTAAAAAGAATCTATTAAACATGTACTGATCCAAGATTCTTGGAAACTGTATCTAGACACCATGAAATACTTCTATTTGTTAAAAATTATTACTAATTGTGCAAAAATACTGAGCTTTGAAACTAGAATCAGAAATATTTACATCATTTTTAATATTTAAAAATAACTCCCATAAGCAGGTGGGGAGACTGTGAGGAGAGCACTGATTCTAATACTATCCCCTCTCTGACAGTGACTGATGAATAATGTCAGTAGTTTATAGACCATTCATCCTTGTTCCAAATACAGAAGTCAGACTTCCCTAGTGATCAATTCCTGTTTATCATGACAAATACTTGAAACATTTCACATTATGAAGAGGGTAGAAATACTGCAGATCTAAAGACCTATTATGTATTTGACATTAAGCATCCAGTTCACTTGACGTGAGATTACTGCAAGGCAACTTTCATTGAACTCACATTGATTCTTGCTGCCTATATTCAATCTAATAATTTTAGATCACTGAAAAGGCTTGTTGTCTAATCTTTGTTCAGTTCTTTCTTGCAAAAATACTTCTGGCTCCACAAAAAAGGCAAAAAAAACCCATGAAGCCAAAATGCACTTTGATATTGTAACATTTATATATTTTTTTCCATCTAAGAGTAAACTAATAAGGTCTTATTACTAGTACAAGGTACTGAAATATTGCTTAAAAAGCTTGAGGTGGCAACAACAAATTTAATCCAATACCTGTCTACAGCAACGACAACACTTTGGGAGCTAGTTTCACCAATGGATTCCTGAATACTTGCTATCTGCTTCCAATCCACGTTTCCACCAACTAGAATGAACAAAATTGGAAAAATAAGTAAGAGGTAACAGAGAAAGGGCTGGGAAGAAAGAGGAAGAGAAGTCATGCCACTACCAGTGTAATTAAATGTATTTCTAATACACAAAAGAGAGAAGTACATTATTAATTTCCCTCTCACTGAACAGCTGCATATCAGTCTAATTCTCTAAATTCTTTATCCATTTATAAACTGTATTACCCCCAGAAAATTGTCCACATTGGAACAACTGTATGAATAGATACATGATAGATACAATGAAAAAAAAGAAAAATCACAAGCACAAGCACCACCTTTTTCTCTGTATCTTTCAATGGGTATTTCAATGGTAATTCTGATACTGAAAATACAGAACGTACGATGGAGAATATTGCAGAGGAGGAATTGTCACACTTTATTAGCAGCAAGTGAGTAAATCTATCCTGGTAGGGTTTTTTGATCATTCACAGAGAAGAGCTCCCACTAAAACTCCACGTTACAGCTACACCTCAAGTGCAACAAAATTATCACCTAACAATAAAGAGAAAAACCCGTAAATAAAAATAGCAGTACTGAGTTTCGAGGCTAGAAACTGTCACCCACACCTTGGAAAGATCATGTTAAGAAAATGCTAACTCACAGTGAGCAAGTTTCTGGCTATCTGGCTATGTCAGCCTTCCTCCATGCCCCAAAAGAAAAAAAAATAAGGAAACTTGCAGGAATCTTGAGGAATCTTGCAGCCATTGTGGGTACCCCTGTATTTTCTTATTATTTTTTTCCTTGGGCTGCCTATCAGAAAGATAGGGGAGCACAGAAGACTTGTAAGGAGGCCAGCGGATCTGCTCTCAGAGCTTTGCAAAGACGAGAAGCTCTCACATTTTAGTTTGCCTTCTGAAAGTTTGTCTCTGAGCCTTGGTGTGCTCCACACTTGGAAGTGACTGGAGATGACTGGCTATTATT
This sequence comes from Agapornis roseicollis, assembly GCA_002631895.1. Taxonomy (NCBI): domain Eukaryota; kingdom Metazoa; phylum Chordata; class Aves; order Psittaciformes; family Psittacidae; genus Agapornis; species Agapornis roseicollis. The sequence continues at coordinate 102,864 of NDXB01015259.1, read as the reverse complement.
CATTCTATATAAACTACCCATCTGAAGTATTTTTCCAGAGCACAGTAACCTTTCTGTACATATAAGCATACATACGTAACCTCACACTAGTATTTCAGGAACTTATATTACCGTTGGGTTTGACTAAGACTTCTCATATCTCTCTATTCTTTTACTGGCACAAAAGCTGCCAGTATCAATTAGCTTCTATCTTGGTAATGCTTTAACTGAGAAACATCAAATGAGCAGCTGTGTGAAGTGAACTTGAAGAGCTATTTCTAAGAAGTTAGGTAACCATAACCAACTCTACCAGTTTGCATGAAAACGCCATACACCACTGCATTTCTAATCAATGCTGGAAAACCTACACAGACAGCAGATTTATGTTCTAGCAGGTATGAGATCTTTTACAATGAAACATTGAGTCACCTATATAATTCTGCTTTATGAAACACTGATTAATCACATTCCTTTGTCCAAAGAGGATTTCTGCTTATCTGGGAAGCACACTTTGGCTATGTCCTACCCAGAGCAGCAGGATTTGTCTTCCAATTTTGTGAACAGAAACTAGAGAAGAAAGCTGAACTTCACAGTTACAAGTCAGACAACATTCCTACCAAAGAAACAAAGGAATACGATGCTTAGTTACCTGCTTTCACAACCCACATGACTGTAGAATCATAGAATTATAGCATAGTTAGGCCTGGAAAGAACCTTAAGATCATCTTGTTCCAACCCCCCCAACACAGGCAGGGACACCTCACATTAAATCATGTCAACCAAGGCTTCATCCAACCCGGCCTTGAAGGCCACCAGGGATGGAGCCATTCACGACTTCCCTGAGCAACCCATTCCAGTGCCTCACCACCCTAACAGTAAAGAATTTCTTCCTTATATCCAATCTAAACTTCCCCTGTTTAAGTTTGAACCCGTTACCCCTTGTCCTGTCACTATAGCTCCTAATGAAGAGTCCCTCCCAAGCATCCCTATAAGCCCCCTTCAGATACTGGAAGGCTGCTAGGAGGTCTCCACACAGCCTTCTCTTCTCCGTGCTGAACACCTCCAACTTTCTCAGCCTGTCTTTGTATGGGAGATGCTCCAGTCCCCTGATCATCCTCGTGGGCTCCTCTGGACTTGTTCCAACAGCTCCATGTCCTTTTTATGTTGAGGACACCAGAACTGCACACAATACTCCAGGTGAGGTCTCCCGAGAGCAGAGTAGAGGGGCAGGATCACCTCCTTCAACCTGCTGGTCACGCTCCTTTGGATGCAACCCAGGATACAGTTGGCTTTCTGGGCTGCAAGCGCACACTGAAGCTGGCTTATGTACACTTTCTCATTGATCAACACCCCCAAGTCCTTCTCCACAGGGCTGCTCTCAATCTCTTCTCTGCCCAACCTGTAGCTGTGCCTGGCATTGCTCTGACCCAGGCATAGGACCTTGCACTTGTCATGGTTAAACTTCATGAGGTTGGCATCAGCCCACCTCACAAGCATGTCAAGGTCTCTCTGGATGGCATTCCTTCCCTCCAGTGTATCCACCAAACCACACAGCTTGGTGTCACCAGCAAACTTGCTGAGGGTGCACTCAATCCCACTGTCCATGTCAGCAACAAAGATGTTAAACAAGGCCGGTCCCAACACCAATCCCTGAGGGACACCACTCATCACTGGCCTCCAGCCAGACACTGAGCCACTGACCACAACTCTTTGTGTGCAGCCATCCAGCCAGTTCTTTATCCACTGAGTGCTCTATCTGTCAAATTGATGTCTCTCCAATTTAGAGGCAAGGATGTCGTGTGGGACAGTGTCGAACGCTTTGCACAAGTCCAGGTAGATGACATCAACTGCTCTACCCCTGTCCATCAGTTCTGTAGCCCCATCATAGAAGGCCACCAAATTGGTCAGGCAGGATTTCCCCTTAGTGAAGCCATGCTGGCTGCCACCAAGCACCTCGTTGTTTTTCATGTGCCTTAGCATGCCTTCCAGGAGAATCTGCTCCAAGATTTTTCCAGGCACAGAGGTGAGACTGACTGCTCTGTAATTCCCTGGGTCATCCATTTCCCCCTTCCTGAAAATGGGGGTTGTATTTCCCCTTTTCCAGTCTTCAGGAACTTCATCTGACAGCCATGAATTTTCAAACATGATGGCCTATGGCTTAACAACTTCATTTGCCAGCTCCTTCAGGACCTGTGGATAGATTTCATCAGGTCCCATGGACTTGTGCACATTCAGGTTCTTAAGATGGTCTCGAACCAGATCCTTTCCTACGGTGGGCCCAAGGTCTTCATTCTCACAGTCCCTGCGTCTGCCTTCCAAGACTTGGGTGATGTGGTCAGAGCCTTTGCCAGTGAAGACCGAGGCAAAGAAGTAATTCAGAACCTCAGCCTTCTCCAAATCCTGATTAGCCAGTTCATCCGATAGCTTCCAGAGGGGGCCTAATTGTCCCTAGTCTGTCTTTTATTCACTATGTACATATAGAATCCCTTCCTGTTATCCTTAAATCCCTAGCCAAGTTTAATTCTAACTGGGCCTTAGGTTTCCTAAGCTTTGTGATGCTTTGTATTTTCAAGCTGGTTTGAAAGATGAAGCTTTCGTGTCACCAGACTACAACTTCACTTACCTTAGCTGTACAACTATTTTCTTTACTGTAAAATATGTGTTTGTATACATAGACATAGGCTACATGGTTTCTCACAAGAATTTAGATTTATAATAATGTTGCTTGAAAGCCATAGTTTCAAAGCATCATAGAAAGAAAATGTAAGTATCTGCAACATGGAATTTGTGGAGAAGGGTGAAAAAACGAAACAGTTGAGGAAAATGATTATGTTCTAACAGCGCCTAAATGCAAGAAACCCAAACTGAGTTGGCATTTTCCTGTAATATTGAAGTGATATTATTAAAAACTAATATATATAGAAAAAAAGGTTAAAAAAAGTAGAGTTTCCATATTCCAAATATCCACTGTAACAAGCATTCAAGAAAGTCAATTCAGAGAAACATTCTGTGCATTTGGGCACAGACTACCTTCCTTAGTAATGTAGTTGAAAGAGGGGAAAAAAGACTTTATGAGCTGGATCTACACCAACAACTAGCAAATGTGATTTACAGACACCTGACTACAGTTTACGTTCTTGAGCTATTAGGTCTTAAAATCTTTAAAGGCCAGTCACTTCAGCATACAGAAACTGCCAGCATTTGGAAATAGCAAAGTTGGATGGGTCACTGGGGAACACTAAACTGGAGGATGCATATTAGAAAGGCAGGGAGAAGCTCAGTATATGAAACGCTGGCAGACGCATTAATTTCAGGCACAAGATTTCCCTTCAGCAGCTCTTGGCATGGTGAGGGAAGTATGTAGGCAGACCAAAGGAGAGCATGAAGGAAAGAAAAAGACTGACTGCAGAGTAAGAAAAACTGAGAAAGCAATCGTAGCTGAGGGCTACGATCAGGAAAACTAGTAAAATAATAATTTCTCCTAGAAACAGAATAGTTACATGAAAATTTGAGGGAACACAAAGCTCTTGCTCAGCTGTGGGTTAAGCTGTTCAAAAGGCAGGAGATACTGAGCATCATACTAAAATGGAAACTTTCTAAAGTCAAATGGAGCTATACATACTTGCTTAATGCATTCATAGTTTCCTAATACCCTACACCTCTGTGCCTTTAGAGGTCTCCCTATCTAAAAGAAAAATTAAAAACCCACCTTTTAAAAGATAGCTGAAGCTAAGGCTGGTATATTTTTCTGGGATAGGAAACAATGTCTTCTTTACAGAATAAATTTTGGCTCTCAAGCCAACCTACAAAAGGCACTTCTTCAGAGCCACAGTAACTAATAGAGGAGGAAACAGAATTTCAGCATTTGAGCTAAAATAATCTCCTACTTGGTTTGAATACTGTGGATCTCTTGCAGTTTCGTAACAGGATGCTTAACCTACACATACTAACTTGCCTGACTGGTGAAATACTTGGTGAACTAACATTGCAACATCCTTAAATCTGGTTATACCATCCTGTCTGCAATCCATTCTTACTTGGTTGGATATATTGTAATAGAAATTAACAATTTATCATTTTCTAACATTTCCTGCTCACCCATCCTAGCATTAATACTTATCAGAGCAAAACAAGTACTCCAGAAATAGGAGTAGGTCTATTCAAAGTCTAAGACAGTTTTACAACTTCTTCATGGTCTCTTCACCAAATTGCACAGTCAACAATAATGAAAACGAAGGACAAACTTCAATGTCTGTCTGAATAAAGCCAGTTAAATGAAATACTTCGTATATTCATTACTTACCCAGTCCCAGCCCCACAAATTCATCGGGTGCCTGATCTTTTGTTCCAGTAAAAGAACCTTCCCTGCCACGCACTGTCCCTGAGATGTAGCGGGGTTTTACTCCAGTTCCTATTAACTGTGCCAGTTCAAGCTGACTAATGCATTTCAGAATCTATTTCAGGAAATAAAGAAGTTGTTTATCAACAGAAAGCAGTCTGAAATAGTACAAAATAAGTAAATAAAAGTCTTTAGAAATCAAAAGTTCTAAACACTCAAGGTCAGAGAAGTATTTCTGTTCTTCTAGCCAAAATGAGTATTAATTTAAATATTATTGGATTAGTCTTTCATAATTTGTCACTTGGACATGTTTTGCTACTTTAATTGGCTGCATAATGTGCAATTCTACATTATGTATGTAGAGAAATACATACTTGGTGCTTATCTAAACCCCACTATATTCATGCACAAACAAGCACACCACTATGTTCAAAATCAATACACGTGCTTTCTTACAGTTTAAGTACAAATTACTTCTGTACCTCATGCCAGGAATTTCCTAAGTAGTTTCCATCTGTGTGAGCCACTGTGATAAGAGTTTTAATTGTGTCTATATTCTTCTGCTTCATTTCAGTAATACCAGAACTCACTGTAAGTAATGTAAATCTTGCTAATGCTTGGACGTAGGCATCTCTTTCAAGCTACAGACGGGAGGGAAAACAAACAGAAAAGTTGTCTGGTAAGTATTTTCTCAGTTTCTTGGTTCTTAGTGCAATCTGTGTGATCTTTTTCTTCCTAGAACTGAATTTCTAAAGCATTCTACATAATCAAAATGTCTCATCTTCTTCTGTAGTAAGCTATGGGATAAAACCAGGCTCTTTCTATTCAGGAACATGATGTGCAATGGCTGAAAGAATACAAAACTTTCTCTGTTTTTTAGGTTAGGGGGGCCTTTTTTTTTTTTTTCTTCCTGGAAACAGGATGCTGTTTCAGAAGAAACGTGGCTTCTCAGTTAACTCAGTTAATATTCTTGTGCTATACCTGGACTTTGAAAATTCTGCCTTAGCAGACTCTCTCAAGTTGTAGGATCGTTTTGGCAACAGCATCTAAATAATATATCTAAAAGGCATGTTTTGCCAATTCCACAAAACTGCTCTTTAGTTGTTCTAATCCACACAATTTGGATTTGGATCCAGAAGCTTGTGAGGCAGGACTGTCATGGGTGGATGAACAGCAAGTGATCTATAATCTAAGCAGGTGAAATCAATCTTACAAAAACGGGATGTTCCACATGTGGTACCTGATTTTTATGTATAGGATACCTATGAATACCAAAAGAAACTTCTAAGATCCCATATGAACCAATTACAATGATAAAAGGGATTACAGCTGAGCTCAGACATGAATGTCACGTTCCCACTATGCCCCAAAGGCCATAAAGTAAAATCAGAGTTGTTGGTAATCAGAGAAACAAATGACAACTATGAAATATATTTAGCTGTTTGGATGTTTAAGACTATTTTGAAATAAATAAATCATTAAGCACATAATAACACCAAATATAGAATATATAAAAGTCCTAGGAAGAATATCTGTTTTGTAAAGAAAGACAAACACAACAGGTGGCAGTAATAGAAAGGGTGGATTCTCACTGAGCCACATAGCACAGCTGCCACATTCAAACCCAATTACTACTACAGGGTTTGCTGGCAGAGGAACAGCAAATGATGTATAAGAAACATGGAAGTTTCATGGAAAGAGTACTATGCATAGAAGCTTTAGAGTCTTCAAACTGTGCATTTTCTGTAAAAAGAAATGTTTTCAGTTCTACCTTCCATTTCTGTTCCATACAGGTATTCCCCCCTCTGTCCCTTCTCTAAGCCATCAAAGTACAAGAAATGTACAATGTGTCCATCATCCAGAAAGTAAAACCAGATGATATAAGCAAATAAAGTACATCCTTTTGATGTGTATCTTGTCCCAGATGCTTAAAGACAAAAGCCAGACTCTGTGACAGTCTAAGATTAAAAGCACAAATAATTAAACTCAGACTCTTTAACTGATATTTTAGAGGTGAACAAGCAGAGTTTAAACTGTATTGTGTACTTCTGGAATTTTCTTAAAACTAAAAGTCTACAGCTCCCTCTGTTTTTAGGCACCAATCTGAACTTCCGTATATTTATTTATTGAAACAGAAAAGCTGCCAGCACCAGTTAAGCACCAGAGGAAAAACCTGCTTCCAACAGAAAAGATCCCCAAGTACAGATGTGCCAGTCTCCTTCAAACCACTAGAGCTATCTGGCATCTGAAGTCAGACTACACTGCCATCTAATCAGGACCTTGTGCAATGGAATAATCCTGGATCATACGTAACACACTGAAATCATCAACAAACCAGTATTGTTTTTAATGATATCAACAAAACAGAATTCCCATAGGAAACCAAGTAGTAATACCACTTATATTGAAAAAGCAAAACAAAAGTTTTTAACTTTCAGCAAATGAGAAGTGCAGGTTTTGAAACACCTCCAGTTCAATCAAGTTTGCCCCAAGCCAAAACAAGGGAACAACTGATTCTGGTAAATTCTTGGAGCATGGTGATCTTACAGCATGTGTTTTTGTCCTCCCCATCCAAGGCAGACCACTGCAGATCTGGGAGCCAACCTCTGCAGCTGCTGAAATGATACTTGTACCAGTTCCACTTTTACAACTTAGAAGCAAAATAACAGGAATGCGAATTTCACTGCACTACTAAAGGCTCCAGGGAAGGCTCTATTAACCAAATTCTTAAGCCTGTTCAGCTTGGGGGGG
>NDXB01015259.1:51114-93795 GCA_002631895.1 Agapornis roseicollis | reverse complement strand
TCCTAACCTTACAAAACACCCCCCCCCCCCCCCAAAAAAAAAAAAAACCCCACCCAAAACTCTATGTCATTTAAGTTGTCTACCGGAGGTTTGGCCCACTCGGGATTATTTTTATTTCTCATTGTAAAAAGATGACAGCTGAGTCAATACAAGAACCAACAGTGTGCAATAGATTCTTTTATGATGGAATGCATGTACTTAAATAAGACGTATTTGCCGTGCTAACACCAGAAAGAAGTTGGGGGGCAGGGAGAGGGCGTGGGAAGAAGGACAGGCCAGAGAGAGAGAGGGTAGACGGGGGAGGGGGAGAAGAAAAGAGAGAGAGTGGGGTAAAACAGGGTAGCAAACTAGTAATTCCACTAAAATTGTAAGACAACAAAATTAAGAGATGGGACACAACTCTTTCCTTGATCTCTCTGCTTTTAATTTTCTTGCCCTTGGTCCTCAATCTTTTTTCATCTAAGGAACTGCAATGTTTCCCATTCCTCTTGCTTTAGTTGGGACCAAGACTTTAATAGACCCAAGTAAAAATTATTGCAGAAATGTCCACGTGGTCCTGTCCTTGTGATCAAGGCTCCCTCTCTCCCACAGGCAGAAATATCAATCAGAAGATACAGAGGATCCTGCCATAACTACACGTGGTCATGGACTGAAACCCCAGGATACGTGGATGATTTTAGAAATAATTTCACCTGAAGAGAGCCTAGATGAAATAGTCAATGGGAACAGCAGGGAGCAATGTATTTCACACTTCATTTCATAATAAAATGATGCACCACAGAGCTTTGGTTTCATTTAAACCAGCAATTCCAAAAGCACAAACTCAGAGAAATGTTTAACACTTGCACTCACCAAGCCATAAATTCGGAACAATATTAAAGGCATCAAATGCATTTGATCCAGGACTTGATTTCCTATTGTGTGACCTTTAAAGGTTCCTTCCAACCCAAATTACTCTATGATTTTATGTTCCAGAATTGCATGTTTCTCCCCCTTCCTTTTCTAATTTTTCATTCCTATTGAAACCTACACTGATTTTAAAAATCATAAAATTGAAATACTTTAAGAACTATCTAGAGATTGGTATAGTATGCTTTATAACTGGATTTACACTGTTATAGACTGCTTTTTCCTTAAAGGTGAAAATTAAGTCTCTAAAGTAGACAATTAATTTTTGGCTACTTAGGTGGGTGCATAAAATGAATATTTCTTCTGTTTTAGTAAGTTACCAAATCTATCTGTAAATACAGTTATAATGATAAATTTTAAGTTTGCATCAATGGGTGAAAGAGATACCCAGAAACTCATAAAGCTTTGATGAAATGAAAATTAAAACATCTAAATAAAAAATGTGAAATATTTAAATTCCACAGTTCTCACTTTTTTGAGTAGACAGCTCTCTGTTCAACATATTACATTGTCCTCCATACATTGATTATTTCATGAACTAATCAAAATTTGTAAGTAAGACGACTTTCTATTCATAGCACCTTCAAAAAATATGTTTAGAGTGTTAATTTACCCCGATGCTTTGTATTTTGCTCCTTTAAAAATGAATTTGCAAACATACTTTTCAGATACTAAAGGCTAGGAATGTTATAGGGTAATAGGCCTGGTATCTTAAGGAATGATAGTGTATGAATTTTACAATTGCCTGCATGCAAGTTATTTCATGTCAGCCCTAAAAAAAGTCAACTCAGAGAAATTATCTACAGTATACCTCTGCTAGGTGACACCCTGAAAGAAGATCCTAAACAAGGGCTTCAGGCTTCATTTAGTGTTATTCTGTACAAAGAGAGTACTATTCTATTTCTTTTAATATGGTGACAAAGAACTCAAAGGTTTCCCTCATGGACAAGCAATCTTACAGCTAGATCCTCAAGTGTGGCCAGGTGGCCAAGGTACTCAATATCATCCTTGCTTGTATCAGAAACAGCGTGGCCAGCAGGACTAGGGAAGTGATTGTCCCCCTGTTCCCAGCACTGGTGAGGCCATGCCTTGAACACTATGCACAGTTTTGGGCACCAGGCTATAAGAAAGACATTGAGGTGCTGGAGCATATCCAGAAAGGGCAACGAAACTGGTGAAGGGTCTAGAGAGCAAGTCTTAGGAGGAGCACCTGAGAGATCTGTGGTTGTTTAGTCCAGAGAGGAGAAGTCTCAGGGGAGACCTTACCGCTCTCTACAACTACTTGAATAGAGGTTGTAGTGAGGTGGGGTTTGGTCTCTTTTCCCAAGTAGCCAGCGACAGGACAAGAGGAAATGGCCTCAAGTTGTGCCAGAAGTTTAGACTGGTTACACAAAAAGGGCTGTCGAACATTGGAACAAGCTGTCCAGGTAAGTGGTTGAGTCACCATCCCTGGAAGTATTTAAAAGACACGCAGATGTGGCACTTACAGACATGGTTTAGTGGTGGACTTGGTAGTGTTATTTTGACAGCTGGACATGAGTTACTTATGCCAAAGATCATATCCAATTGCATACTGAGGCATAATACACTAGTGAACACAGAATCATAGAACAGTTAGGGTTGGAAAAGACCTTAAGATCATCTAGTTCCAACCTCCCTGCCATAAGCAGGGACACCTCACACTAAACCATGCCACCCAAGGCTCTCTCCAACCTGGCCTTGAACACCGCCAGGGATGGAGCATTCACAGCCTCCCTGGGCAACCCATTCCAGTGCCTCACCATCCTAACAGTAAAGAACTTCTTCCTTTTAACCAATCTAAACCTCCCCTGTTTAAGTTTGAACCCATTACCCCTTACTCTTTTATCTACAAATCTGAACCACTGGTAAGGAAAAGGCATTTGGGAAGCAGACAGCTTTGCATAAACACAATAGAAAGGCAGGTGTTTAGAATAATATTTCATACAGGTCCAGCTACGTCCCCCAAAACTAAATGGCAGTCCTAGGCTTTCTGAAATACCAATTTGCAACAGACATTGGCCAAAATTTTGTTCTGATAATCCCAGGGTTAATGAAACTGGAGTAGAAGGCTCAATATTCCTTCTTTCCCGAAGCAAGTTAAACAACTTACAAAATCATCATAACAGATGCAAATCTTTTCAACAAGTATTTTTCACAAACCCTGACAGTCAGTATTTTGTGTTAAGAAACTGTGTGATATTCTCAGTGAGTATCAAAACATGCCTCTCACCTTAAACATAGGTCTCACATGCTCGAGGTGTGTTGCACTAGTAAAAGGTGCCTGAACATGACTCACTGCCTCCATAAGTGCTTTAGCTGTTTTAGCCATTTGTTCCATTTCCAAGTTATATAGAAGTCTTCTTTGTTTTTCACTAGCAACATCTGTAAATACATTTTTCATCTCATTTGTGCATGTATAACAATGGTGTCTTCAGAAATATAATTCAAAATTTTTCATTAAGTGCCATACTCTCATGCATTTTTATATTAGTTGTACTTCCCAAAATTACCACACCAGCAAAATATTCCTTTTACAATATAGATAAAATTTAAATCAAAATGATGTATAAAATGGTTATTGCAGGAAAACACAATGGCCAGCTTAGAAATAGAAGGCACAACTACTGTGTGTTTTATGCCCTATGCCTATCAGCAATATCATTACTTCATAAAGCACTCAAATGAATTTTCTTATGTTGCTGTTCAGCAGCAAAATCTGTCTTCTCCATGGTCAATGCGCTGAATACAGGGAATTCAGCTACAAGGGGAAGTGAAAATAACACTTGCATTTAACATAGGTTTGAACATCATTCATTTATGTTAAAAGGAAAAGGTTATGAAACTAGGAGTTAGGACTCATTAACTAAGTGGTGCTTGCTTCATTTCTCATTTTAAAAAGGGGATTGTTTCATTGAACTGTAGAGACAACACTTTGAAGAAAGCTAACACTGCTGCTACTTACTTTGTTTACTGGATTTTGTGGGTATTGTTAATTCTTTCGTTTCTTTCATTGAAATCTTCTTTCCAGCTATTTCATTATAGATAGCAGACAAATATTCTTCAGGGAGATCTTTACTGTCATTGATACCTCTATTCATTTTAATATACTGTTCTTTTGTCATTTTATTCTTAACCTGAAACCCAGAAAGCAGTTATTAAGATCAACAAATGAGGCAAGTTCATAGCAGTTACAATGCTGCTCATAAAGCACCCAAACAGATGAAAAGCCGACATCAGGGACAAGCCTGCTCATTCAGAAGACATTTTTGAGTATCTAACATATGCGAGACTACACTGTCAGTCTACAAAATAACACAAGGCCATTACAACACACACAAAATAACACAAGGCTGTTACAACACACATAAACATTCAGTAGGATCTGCAGATCAGTAAGACATACATTACTAAAAATAAGTGTTTTATCTGGTCATACAGACCAAGCTAGCTATTACCTCAACTTCAAATATTAGGCTTTGCCTGCAGGTTAGATTGCTACTGTGAGTGCCATAATATGAGAGCAAATCCATACTATTCCTATTCAGAGAGTAGGGAAATAATACCTTACAGAAAGGTCTAATCAAAAGAACTTAAAAATCTCAACACCCATGAAACACATGTTGTTACTTAAAAGATGGGTAAAACCTCATCTCTTACACACATGCTGCTGTCAAATGTTGGGTGTTTGACATGAAGCTTTTACAACTACATTGTCACAAAGCCTGAAAGTTAGATGTCTGTGGAGTAAACAAGTATTTTTCTAGCAACATACCTGTGGACTGTGAAGATCTGTTGTCAACATGATAATTGAATAAGCTAAAACATACGCAGTATCTGCACTAGCAAAAAGAGTTTGCCTGAAGGCAGAAAGGAGAAAAACAGCAGATTTAACATATTAGGAATTTTTACTTATTATTCATCTTTGCAAAGTTCTGAAGACAAAGTATGGCTTACCCTTGGTTACATTCTAAATATCTAGCAGCAAATTTCTCCATCAGGCGATCAATTTTTTGAGCCTCTCCTGGAAGACGGAATCCCTCTAGAAACATACGCAAAGCTGAAACAAAATCCTTTCCTGAGAAGTCGTGTTGGTCCACATATGCATACATGACTTCTTTGTTAAATTTATCATTGTCTCCCAGGAACTCCCCAACCTGAGTCTAAAATGAGAACAGGAAAGACAAACTAGTGCATTTACTGTGGAAAAAAATTGTAAATGTGAACAACAAAGTCATACTGCTCACATACATACACGCACATGCCCACATACGTCCCACAAAGGGAGAGGCAGTTAAATATGATGTATTTCTGTTTCTCCTCTACTCTCTAAAACAAAGTATTTCGGCCATATACTATCTCATAATACTCTTACGTGCTCATACATATCTGCCTACGTTCCTTTTTCTCTCATTTTATTCACGTACTATTTTTTCTAATAGGTGAATTCCATGGGTGCACAAGACAAAGTTAATACTACCAATGATTACTTGTTTTTTGCTGTAATGATTTTTGTAGTTAGGAAACTTACCACAGGAATGAAAAGTTCACTAAACTTTGTTTCCACTACAGTACAGATCTCAAATAGATTTAAGTAATGCTCAAGTATAAACAGCAGGCACACTAATGTATCCAAGTTGATCACTATCAACACAACAGAGTACAGTGAAGAATACTGTGCATTCATATAAAGATGCCTGTATATATAAACCGAGCTTAAAGATCTGTTTTGATGCCTGATTCTAAGTTCTAGTACTGAAATTTGTGACTTCAGTCACAGTTGCAAGCAAGGGGACATATGCAAGCCTTTTCTTACAGAACAATGGGAGTGGCTACTAAGCACAGTGGTGCAGACTGCCATTTCAGAAAGCAAAGCTTTTCATGACAATACCCACAACATACTCCTACCCCTCTCAGCCAGTATTGCAGGCCTCTTCCAAGTCCAGCAACAGTTGCTGGTTGTAAATAAAATCAAAGAACTAATCTAGATTAAGTAATTTTTTTTTGGGAGGCAGCAAAAAAATGCTTCTCATGCTGTTGCATGACGTTATTTTTTAGATGCCTCTGAAGGACTAAAGTACATAGTGTTTAGTAAGATGCTTCTAGCTGTACTACCAACTAAGTACAGGTCTCCCTTTACCCTGCGATGAACTGGAGGACATTACAGTACCGTGTATAGCTCTAACGCATACTCCAAACTCCTTGAGCTTCCAATTTTAAAATTTGTAGAGAGAAGTCTCCTTTTCCTCACTGTACAATAAAACTGAGCTCTTCAAAACACTATAGTGTGATTTGCAGTAAGTATAAAACCATCATCATGAGCAAGAATAACCATCAGGAAAAGAATTTTCTTACTGAATCTAATCTTTCCTCTTGATGCAAGAACTGAGCAATATCTTCAGGGGTAGTGCCAAGCATTCCTTGTTCTTGCAGGTACTGAATCCCCCTCTTTGGTTTCTTATTGAATCTGTACAACAAAGATCAGGATGGAATGAGAGTTAACACACTTAGCCACACACAAAGCCGCACCAGCTTAAGTAAAAAGATTCAATGATTTTGGATGAGATAATGAAAAATCCATGTATTAAATATTTTTCCTTCATCAAACTGTGCATTAGACAGGAATATGCTATTCCCTTCTACAATTATTATTCCTTTTATCATTGGATGATTTTATATTTTTTCCCCTTGTAAACAGCCTCCTCTTCCTCTCTGCTACATAACTGCCAGTATGGCATCTATGCAACTCCCAGTAATGAGTCCTAAAGATCTGTTCTAAAGATTTACTCTGGCACTCGTGAAGAAAAAAGTATTTCACAGAAATAGCAAAGTCACGGCTTGGATTGGAACAATTCTGCTCTGTTGCTTTTGGTTTAATCTGTATGAAACAATCAAGAAATCCATGAACCGCCTGCAAGAATGGAAATGTACGAAAGACATGGAACCATGTAACTGAAAGAAACTGAAATCCTGAAGGACTAACAGATGTTGTTCAGGTTTGAGAACTATACTGCAGAAAACTAGTTTTGCATAAAATGCCCTCACTAAGCAGGCAAGGTGACAAAGCTGAAATCCCACAGAAGAGTCATGTCAGACTGCACAGAAAAATGCTATCTCCCAGTTCTAATTATGACAAATTAATTAATCAGAAGAAGCATGAGAAGAAGCATACAGATACTTTCATCAGTAATGTGTACAACTAGAACAGGTTGTATTCAATTGATCACGAGTTCAATGTTCTTTTTATCCAAATATAAAAACCTTATTTTAGACAAGCAGGTCTGGAAAAAAAAAAGAACAAACATTCAGAGTACTCATCTTCTAGCTGTGAGGAATTAGGTTAACACAAAACACTGTTGACAGGCTCCAAAGGGGACACCATTCAGCACTCTTTCACCAGAGGAAGTGCTGTTACATCCAGTTTTTTTCCTAACACAAGATGGGTATCTATGAGGAGAAGGAAGAAAAACCCAGGAATCTTCATAGCTCCATAAGAATCCACCCTCCCATGGGTGATAAAAGGGCACTCACAAGTCAATTCCTTGTTCTATTATTTCCTTTTGTTGCTTTAGGACCTCAAACTGCTCTGGGTTGTCAGTGCCAGACATCTGTGTGCTATAACTGCCAATTCCAGATGAAGCAGTAGAATCCAAGGAGTTTAAGCTTCCATATCTATTAATTGTCTCAGGGTGTTTGGTTTCATTGCTGTCCTGCTCTGTTGGTTTTTCTTGGCCTATAAATTGGAAAGCGTTACATACATACAATACATACAATGAAAAGAAATTAAAATCACAGGTTCTTCAAATCCTCTCTGCAAGTTTCTAAAACTCATGAGGGTTATCTTCAATTACCCATTTGTTTTTACATAAACAAAATACATAAATTACAACTATAATTTGTAAACACTTAAAAAAAAATAAACCAACCATAGTACCATGGAAACTCAGTTACAGATCTTTCCTTTTATTTTTAAGTCTGATGTTACTTTTGACCTGAAGTAAATCATGCTGGTTTTGAAACAGAGTGTCTAAAAGTGTTTATGATCACACATACCAAGGAGCTGATGCTCTCAGTTCACAGCAGCAGCTGTGCCAACCACCTCTAAAAATGTTATTACTTCACCTACCAATATTATCTGCTCAATCTGAAAATTCTACCATAACCTTAGTATTTTTTCTTTCAGGTCAGATGGAAACCAGATTAAAACAAGTAAGGATTTAGTTACTTCACTGCTTACAACATTGAAAATCCTACACCTATATATTAATGAAAAAATTCCCTCCATCCAGCTTGCTTCAGTAGTAATTTGATCAATATGAAGTTAGATGAAATTAAGGGAGCTTCAAAGTAAGTTTTGTGAGCCTTTTACAATTACAAATACAGAAAATAACAGGATTTAGTAATTTTCAGTGTAGTAGCTTTCTAGGACTTCACACAATTAAGAAAAGACAATTTATGACATGCTGTTCACATTACATTAATCCAATTTACCAATACCTCTACCAAAGAAAAAAATAAAAAAAAGTTTATTCTCTTCTTTTAATGCAAGAGGTTTTACCTATCTGGAAACTAGCAGTATCAAAATACTGGAAAAAATGCACTAAACTCCTTCAGCTTTAAGCATCTCTTGATTAAAGGCAGAAGAATCACATCTTGTGTCTTACCAAGTGTTGTCTGAGAGTTGGGATTTACATATTGATCTTTACTCCACTCCACCATGCACTTCAAGATCGAAACTAAGCATTCTAATCCTTTTTTTCTCAGACTTAATTCCTAGAAAAGATTTTAAAAGCAATACATGAGTAGAACAGAGAGTTTAGTCTTATAGTATCATGGAAAAAACCATGAAGCTTCCTGAAGTTTTGGTGGGATTTTTACCTGAACATTGGACATGCCAAGTTCTTGGCTACCTCTTCCTTGAGCAATCTTTGATAGGTCATTAACCAGCCTTTCAAATATATTTGCTGCATTTAAATCGCAATCATAGTTCACATAGATGTCAACAACACTCTGGGCATCTATAAAACAATGGAACATTGTCAAACTTTTTTTTAAAAAAAAATAGATCATTCAATTAAAGGAGTACAGTTTTGTTCTTTAGCATAAAAGTGTAAAAAATACGCCCAAATGGCCCTTAATACCTGCGCATATCCTTGTCAGCGTCTGTATAACCATCCATTTATGATCAAAAGAGCTAGTAGAGGTTTCCAAGATATACAGGAATATTTCTTTGAAGAAAACCTAACAAATGTTCCAAGAAGATGGAGAAAAAAAAAAATCTATTAAAAAAGGTCACTTAACTTTGATGTCAAACATTCTGACAGAATTCTGAAAGCAGCACTTTAGAGGTACAAGGTAAAAAAAAGAATGGAGGAAATACAACTTACACCTGATACATTCAAATTAGTAAACTGAATTATTACTGATGTACTTCTGGAGTTCTGTCCAGCTGAAAAATTTGGGTTATATTCTGGTCACTCAAAAATGGAAGAACCTGGAATCATATGAAATCTTGAAAACTTTTTGAACACTTCAGCCTAACACGAAGTCTAAGCTGCTGTTAGAGTTCACTGGGGACATTGACAGAAGATGTATTACCTCACCCACAGAATATTCTACTCTACAAGATTATGATATTATGCCACAAACATAATAAACAGCCACTTACACCAATTTAAAGTATTGGACCTTCATTAGAAGGGAAACTTCTTGACACAAAAGGATCACTGTAGTCTTAGATTATTGGAAGAAGGATACTAGTCACACACAGCATAAAAAATGCAGCAGGTCCAGTAACAGGGAAGTTACTCTTCATTAAAAGAGATATAGTTTTCCTTACAATTGCTTTACTACAGATGCTTTTGTTTGGAACAGAGCCTATTTTATCCCCTCTCAGTTAGTTCCTTACCAGATCCATTAGCATTGCAAGCTATTTCAGCTCAGCATGCTGAGCAGCTTGGGCAGGCTTTTTCTCATTTCTCCCCTGAAGCAGCAACTGCTGAAACAGTGCATGAGCTCAAAATGTGAACTACTACATCGCATTCCATCACCATGGCACACTGCATTACACCACTGTTCTGTACTTCTGAGAGCTGACCTCTTCACAGCCAGTTGTGGCTATCAAATCCACCAACACAGGCTTTTTCTAGGACACTGATAACAGTCTCAAGTCATCAAGCTTCTTCAACAGCAGAATACAACTACCCAAATATGTAACTAGCCTTGTTTTTAATATCAGATATTCCTTTATACCACGGAATTTCTATGAAGAGTTTAGCCAGGCAGAGATAAGCGTAAAGCTAATTTTGCTTTAATTCAAAACATTTGGGGAAAACCAGCAGCACTGATTTTTAAGCAACTTTGATGGCAAGCCATTTCCTCAAGCAAACTACACTGCTAATACCTTAATTTTATTGGCCTCTTTAGAGCACAGTACCAGTTATTAATTTTAATAAGGAAAGCATCCCTATGAAACCTAAGGAGTTCAACATGTTACAGATCAAAAATTTTCAAATGCTTAAATACACTCAAGAGGAGTAGGCTGGTTTCAGTCACAACTTCATGTAACCCAAACAGAGGAAGACATAACATTTTAATAAAGATCATGCTATGAGCAATCCTTAGCTACAGATTTGCTGTTTTCTGACTTTTTACTGAAAGACAGTAATATTATAAACCCTCTGAACTGGGAAAATGATTTTTTTTTTTTTTTTGTTTTGTGGTACAGAATTATAAAGAGGAAGTCACTGATGAAGCAGAGAAAAAAATTTCAGGTATGAAATGTAACCCTAAATCTAAGCTAGAAGAGAAGCTACCTGGAAGGTCTGCATACTACAAAGACACTTAAGATCTCTGTGCTTCCAAGACAGAACTGACTTCTTGCTTCTGGTGTTGACTTTGGACAAGCATTATCTTGGAATGAACTGCTTCTCAAAACTGTACTGAGTTTTTTAAATTTCAGACATTTTAAAATGCCAACTGTCACTATGCTACTTACTGCAATTCATGTCACAAAGCCGATACTTGACTTTACTCCTAGAGTATCAAAGTAAACCAGAAATGAGCTAACTGTTTCGTCTGGTTAACTGATTGCTCCTAGATTGGAGCAATCCCAGGCACAGCTACAGGTTGGGCAGAGAAGAGATTCAGAGCAGCCCTGCAGAGAAGGACTTGGGGATGTTGGTTGATAAGAAACTGAACAGGAGCTGGATTTAGTGTGCACTTGCAGAACAGAAAGCCAACCTTATCACTCTCTACAACTTCTTGAAAGGAGGTTGTAGACAGGTGGGGGTTGGTCTCTTTCACCAGGCAGCAACGGACAGAACGAGAGGCCACAGTCTCAAACTGCGCCAAGGAAGGTACAGGTTGGATATTAGGAAGAAGTTTTACACGGAAAGAATAATAAAATATTGGAATGGTCTGCCCAGAGAGGTGGTGGAGTCACCATCCCTGGATGTGTTTAAAAAAAGACTGGATATAGAACTTGATGACATGGGTTGGACTTGATGATCTTAGAGATCCCTTCCAACCTGGTGATTCTGTGTGATTCTGTGTATCCTGGGCTGCATCAAAAGGAGCGTGACCAGCAGGTCAAAGGAGGTGATCCTGCACCTCTACTCTGCTCTTGGGAGACCTCACCTGGAGTATTGTGTGCAGTTCTGGTGTCCTCAACATAAAAAGGACATGGAACTGTTGGAACAAGTCCAGAGGAGGGCCACGAGGATGATCAGGGGACTGGAGCACCTCCTGTATGAAGACAGGCTGAGAAGGTTGGGGCTGTACAGCCTGGAAAAGAGAAGGCTGTGTGGAGACCTCATAGCAGCCTTCCAGTATCTGAAGGGGGCCTATAGGGATGCTGGGGAGGGACTCTTCATTAGGGACTGTAGTGACAGGACAAAGGGTAACGGGTTCAAACTTAAACAGGGGAGGTTTAGATTGGACATAAGGAAGAAATTCTTTCCTGTTAGGGTGGTGAGGCACTGGAATGGGTTGTCCAGGGAAGTTGTGAGTGCTCCATCCTTTGCTGCTGGACAGAGCCTTGGGTGGCATGCTTTAGCGGGAGGTGTGCCTGCTCATGGCAGGGGAGCTGGAACCAGATGATCTTAAGGTCCTTCCTAACCCTAACAATTCTATGATTCTATGATTCTGTGAAAATGAGAGTTTAAGATGGCTTAATCAGTTATGCAAGGGTGGTAATGGTAAGTATAGTTAAATGACACCCTGATAACTGGGACCTGACTTGCTGCAAACATATTCATTGACCCATTTAGGAATACAGTTACAATACAATTAAGGTATGACCATACCGTACTTGAGGGCAGTGATACCTGAATATTTAAGTCAAAGGACCAAGGCAGGCTCAGTTTCAATGGAATCTGAAACTATTATTTTAAAATATGCTAAAAAACGTCTTACACAGATGAAGAATGTAGCCTTAATCCTGAAATACATACTTTTGCATATTATAAATCAGAGCATATGGCTCTCCTTACAGCTCCAAGACACTGAATGTGAAGTTTTCTACTTGTCTACCCACATCTTCTGAATAACCTTTAGGATCAGTAGCTGAAAGAAGAGAAATTCTTAGCTCACAACCAGGAAAAAGAGTAAGCTTCCAGAAATTCCTGTCCTCTGCACTTTGTAATAGATGGATACTTTGGCAGCATCAAGGCTTTGGCTTTCCTATTTGTGAGGATGAAATGCAGCCCTGCTATGTGCTGATGGTCCTAATTTAGCATATTCTAAAAGCTGCTACAATAGTGTTGGGTACCCTGTATTCAGTTTTCCTTAGATATGTCTTCATCCCCTACCCAGTTTTCCTCAGATGTGTCTTCGTTTTCCATTGGGAATTTGGGGAAAGAATAGCAGTGATGGAAGCTGATCAAATTTCTGTCAGGGAAGCTGGATTGCAATGCATTTACCACCTACACACTGACTTGTAACTGCAAAAACACAGCAAATCCAACACTTGCTGGGAAGCAGGCTGTGTGACTGAAAAGCAGCTCAGCCCAGTCTGTCTTATGTGCTGAACACCACACATGCACTACAGTTTTGTTGAGCACACCCAGTTTGTCTTGAAAGTCTTCAGAATGCCTCATATTTTCAAGGCACATCACTCATCAAACCTGTATTTCTATCCAAGCTATACTCAAGGAAATACTGGCAATCTTACTGCTTTCTTCCCCAGAAGGCATCGAAGTAACCTGGTAAGGGATCAGAACACAAGACCCTTCTGATACAACACTGGCAAAATTAGGTTCTTCCTCCAAAGCTGCCACTACATACCAACTTACACAGTCACACCCATAGGTTAAGAAATCCCTCAATTCAAGGTCCTTATAACAGCAAAGTTATCAACATTTCTTAGCATCTTTTCATGTACTTAATCTCTACACTCAGAAGGCAGTATGCAGGCTTCAGTATTCACACTGACTCCCCAAACACAAAATTACCGAAATGAAAAGTAGGAGCACATTGTGCACACTACTATATTCACTGTGGAGATAAGTTCTTTATCCCACAGGATACACAAGGTATCCATGTGGTTCAAATGGACAGAATCATTCCAAGAAGCTGCCTGTACCCTACAGCACAAGAATCAGAAGTCAAGAACAAAGCCTCTATATATGTCTTGCTTTCCTGTAAGACTTAGACTATATGATCCAGTGAGAAAATCTGCAATGTTTGTTAGGACTTGGATAACTCTCATTGCTAAGAATATGGACTTATTTCTACTTATGGCCCAGGGAGTTAGATTGTGCATTTACTTTCTGAGACCAGAGGAATGAGATTATCTTATTCAGGATATATACTGATGTAGGCCTTGATATACAAAGAGAAGTGGTGACACTAATCAAATAGCTAGGATTTCCCTAGAGAAAGGGACTTGTTCAAGCAACCTAAAAGAGAAACACAATGCATTTCAAGGCATTAATTTTTATTCTGAAATTCCTTTGCAAACCCATGTATTATGTATTCCTAAGTTTACTCTTTTTTAATTTGTACTACATAGTGCAGAGCTAAAACTTCTGAACTGCATTACTGAGCATTAGTTGACCAAGTGTATCCACAAACTTACTAATTTCTGAGTTTCAGCATCATACCATGGTAATACCATGCCACAGCCAACAGAAAACTCTACTTTGAAATAGAGGAAAGTAACTCATATAGTAACACTAGTGGGTTTGGGCATGATAAGTTGACTGTAAAAATTCACCTCAAACACAGCATAAATCAAGGCATGGTTTGCACTGTGAAATTCCTTAGTTTATGTTAACATCTATTATTAAGGGATGAAACAGCCTTACTTCTTTATTATTTTCCCATCACTTTCTCTTTCACCAAACAACACTACCACACGTCACACTACTTTTGATCTTACAGAGTAAATGTTATTTAACCTGTAAGTATTCCAAAGGAAATGTTGCTATTTTATCTGAAGGGGGTTTCAAGATATTCTTGCAAGCAAGTCAATTGCCACTGGGTAAAAAATAGCATAGGAAGATCTTGCAAGTATTACACAAAAGCAGAGATTCCAAAAAGAGAACAAATTTATCTAAGAAAAAAGCAAACTACACAAAAATATAAACACTTAACACCCAGCCCCTTAAATTAGAAATTCATGTAACATACCTCGATCTGCATCTTTAGATGAGTCTTAAAGTTTGAGAGGAGGGTAAGAAATATGGAAAGGGAAAGCTCAAAAACTTCTGGAACTGATGAGACTCCATTTTTTGACAGTGCAACACAAAGGTACTGCTTAATAGCATTAATAAACATCTCATTTGTCCTGAAGACAGGTCCTGCATTTTGCAGAATGGACAGAAGCAACTGCAATGAAAGAATCTTTGATCGCAGTTCATGAGATCTAGAATAAAACAATGCAACATATCAGCTCAGTGCAAGTCATAAAAAATACAACAGTCTCTTGAAAGGTCAGTACACACCACAATGACTTTGTATGTGGAACATTAATGAAATAAAACTTACACGACCTGGTGCCAAAAGAGTCGTAAACAGATGTTGATCTTTTTTGTTGATGTGGTCACTCTTCAGCTAAGAAATTGGACAATAACCTTTTGCAGTTACTGTTTCTCTCTATTACTACTGAACCACTCTTCTGCAAGACATCACTGCAGAACACCAGCAACAGCAGGCAATGCTGCCCAACTGAGCCAGAGGATGAAGGGAGCATTTTTTCCTTTGAATGGTTACTTTGAGTACCAAATGGTGGAAAATCATCCTCTTCATCTATTTCCACCAGTATGGAGAGCTGAAGGATCATAAAGACAGCTGTACTGCCTGACCTACTTGCTTCCAACACTGAATATCTTTTCTCAAATACTGTATTTCATATTAGTTATCAACCACTGTCCCCATCACACTCCAAGAGTGGCTAAGATATGTAACATGCCTCACTTAAGCATGGAAATAGCAAAGTCAGGCAACTGTCACATTGTCAAGGGCTCCACAGTAACATCATGCTTTTTTAGAGTGAGATAAGCTAGAATTCATGTCAAAGAGTGCTACTATTTATGCTTTAAAAAAACGAAACAAAAAACAAACCAGCCCCCAAAAACCCCAAACCACACACACACGAAAGTGTAAAGGAAATCTGTATCTATAAAAATATAATGAATTTAAATAGTACTCCGGGTGAACGCATTCTCTCCCACTTGTGATAATCTGAAAAAAAGACTACAGCTCTTCTGAAGAGCAGGTACAGACACAAATGTTTTTCCCAACAAGACAGTCCACAGTGTTCACAGAACAACCACCCACTGACAGGAGGGCAGTTACAAAACAGAAGGAACAATGACAGGAAATTTTTCAGAGTACAGCCCAAACATGGTAAGGAGCACTTAAAGTCAACATGCAACATGCACAACAGTAACAGTAGTTCCAGTAGCAAGTCTGTTGCAAATAAGTTCAATACTTTCTATATGCTGGCAAAAAAAAGAGGGTATGGGGGGGGGGAGGGGGGGTATCAATCTGCAAACATTTCAAACTCACAGAATATAATCCCAAATTTAGACTTTGACTGAAGACACTTTAGAGAAGTAAAGCATCGGCAGTTAAACTGAGTGAGGAATTTGTTCCTCACATTCCTCTTAATGGAATGTAGGTCAAAGTAAATGCCCCAAAATAGCACTTCTTAGGAGTTCTTTAAGAAAATGCCTGGCTCTGGACACTTAACAGCTGCATGGAACCTAGCATAACCTTTTGATACAAAAGGCCTGATTTTTGCATCCCATTGTACCAAGTATGCAGGCAGCATGCGACCAGACCATGCTCTGCCATGAAATGTAAGAATTTAAATATGAATTCCAATGATACACACAGTATTAGATATTGCCTACTTCCAGCAAGAGTCAGCTCATAACTGAAGTCCTAACTTGCTGGCCTTACTAATTCTGTATGATGTGTAAAGCCCACTTAATTTAAAAAAAGTTTAAGGACTAAAACCTAGTAAAGTAAACCTTCAAGACATTTCTTCCCTATTTTATTTCAATCCATGGAAAAAGAAGATAAAGACATTAAGACATTAACCAGGTTCCTGTGAACACAACCTTGATTTCAACTCCCAGCCTTGTGATTTTAAGCTAAAGGTCCTTCCTTGTCCTGATAGCTAAATTTAAAATATTTTCATTACAGACTTCACAGCTACTTTCACTGGAAAGATGTTTTTCAAAGAAGCAAATAAGACATTTTTAAATGCTGTATATATCCTACACCTCCTCTTCCAATTACAGCATATTTGTTACTAGTTCAAAAAGCCATCAGCGCCTCAGAGCCACCAATGAATTCCAGGCACTCCAAACACAGGACATCTTCGAATGCTTTTGCAGCTAATTCTTGTTGCCCTAAATGCCATTTCCTCCAGTTTATTCTACATGAAGAGCTTAATCAGTTCCAATACAAATGTCAAGAACTTCATGGATTCAGGTGAGATTCTCCAAGTGCCTCAATAGCTACTGCTGCTCTTTCCAGAGGGAGTTAGCCCATTAAAGCCTTTAATAAATGGACAGTGTTAGGCTCAGAGAACTGACTAAAACCACAGGATTTTCATGGCATTTCCTCTTCTCAAAGAGTGAGGAAAAACCCCATGCCTTAGTCTTCATTTTTTAAGGTCCTGACTTTCTGTAGTACATCACTAGATAATTTGAAAATGGATCTAGACTAACCCTTCAAAACCCTTTTTACTACATCGTATTTTTTTTCAGCTTATTAAATTCACAACATGTATCAGCAATTAAATTAAAGCATCTTAAAGTTACCTGCTATAAAAGCTAGACCATGAAACAGTAAAGCTGATTCAAGTTTGAAAAATACTAAGCCTCCATCAGAAGTCATACAATAGTTTTAATATCTTATGAAAAAATAGCAATCTTCTTGAATTGCTTCTAATGTGCAAAAACCATGCATATAAACTGTATTCAAGATCACAAAAACAAAGCTCTCTGCCAACACTCACAACTAATATTGGCACCCATCTATAAAGGAGAGTATTTTTTTGTTTACCGTAAAGCCGAATTGAAAACACGCTATCTTCAACCAGAGGGTGAGATTTTCAAAATAGCCATATAAAGGGTGTATTTCAAAACATTTGGGTTTTTTTTATTAAGGGTGTTGCCAAAATTATCCAACCTGAGCAAAAGAATGGAACACTGTATCACGAATTTATCATAACCACTATCAGGTCAAAACGAGGAGCTTATATTAAGCTGAAGTAGAGCTGGGTGTGTGCCCTGGATACCCAGTATGCAAGAGATGTAAGAAACTAAGGGGCATAAACAGGACCTAGATATTACTTAAAGCAGAGCAACATTAGCTGAGATCAAAAATACCTGAAGACCTTCTGTACAGACCTTTCTGAAAAGCATTAAGAATAGAATCCTGGAAGAACATGAGATATACTTACAGGAAGCAAGGATTTTGTTACAAAACTTCAAAACAGGTAGATGGGTAGCACCACAATTGCTTTCATTTGACATACAAAAGATGGATTAGAATATAGAAGTACCTTTTCAAAGTTTCTAAACTCATTTTACTGTATCATTATTTTCTCAGTGGCTGAGGACTCTCAAAAATATTTAAAGAACTTTTTTTTTCATATAGAAAGACTGGTTAGGAGAACTCTCAATTCTACTTACTTTGGATCTGGTGGTCCATCTGACAGGGGCTTCATGGAGAGTTTACAGAGTGACCTGAATACAAGGAAGGCATCCTTTTGTAAAATGTGGGAAAACTTAGCACCAGGGGTAGGTCCTGAAGAATTTCCAGATTCCTAAAGAAGTTAACATATTTCAGTATTCCATTTTGGATTAGCAGGGTGTGTAGGGAAATCCCCACCTCCTAGCAACAAGAAGTTAACATATACAAATATAACCAGTTCACTGGAGCTATATGCTCTCAAGACTAAACTAAAACAAAAGGAAATAATTATTCTGTTGGCCAGTTAAAATAAACTCACTAATAAATATTGCTATCTAAGTTAAAAGTCAGAATTAAAGACTCATGAAAATAGTTAGGTCAAGTCTAAGTAAGGTAACTTGCAGTGAATTCCCTTCATATATCTTCAGTATATGACTAGTGTTATAAAAGCCAAACATAACATTTATAATAGAATGCAATATTTACGTATCTGTGGCAAGATACAACTGGTAAAATTACTATAGTACAATAATTACCCCTATTACTAAGTTCTTGCAACTCTGTATTTTTGCTCCTTATATAAGCAACATGTTTAATGCTTATCTATTTGCATGGCATATGTGACTATAGCTTTCTAAGCTTAAGATCTAATATTCCCAAACCTAATTACTCAGTACACTTTGGCAACAGATACTCTGTCATTTGATATTGCACACGTGCTGGTATCTTATACAACAGAGTCTATTTTCACATCTCTTTTGTTAATGAAAACCAAATCCTCTCAGACATGAAACTTTTTATCTGAAATTGCTGCATTAAGGTCATGCTATAGGCATGTCTAATTTGGAACTGTATACTCTATGGCGCAACATATAACACATACTGCTTTTTTCATGTTTCCTGATTTACAACTGTCTGTACCTGAGTGTCGTTGGAAGAGACAGATAATCTGTCATCAGGTAAAGATGGTGTATAAGCAACAGAAATTGGAGTCCCTGGAATTCCATTTGCCTGAATGTTTTCACTGTCACTGCCATCCTCTAATGTTACAATTGTGCCATCGCCACCTGCACTTTCAGCAGTTCCTTCCACATCTATTAAAAAAGATGTAAAAATTATACACAAATGTTACAGAAGACTGCAAATCAAAAAGAGTTTTTAAATCTATTATTTAAATACATCAAACATAACTATCATAGGAGGAGCTTAAGGCAGACTTCACATGTCATTATATAGCTTAGAATATTCCCAATGCTCTTTAATTCCCACTAATGGAAATTATAATTAAAAAACTGACAAAATCTGACATTGCTAGATTCACCATTCTACCAAGTTTCCAAGAAGTACTGGGGGAGGTGGGGGAAGGCTTTCCAATAAGCTGAAGAATGCATTGCAACCCTGCTACTGCGGACAGGCCATTTCTGAAGAGTTTATGTGGGGAAAAAAAAAAAAAAACAGGAAAAAAATAAAGGAACAAGAACTTGTATTTTTTAAAAGAACATTAGTCTCCAATTCAGGGAGTGTACATTAATGCATGAAATCTTGTCCATTTTACTGTTAAATAATGCACAGCTAGGTTTGCAAAACAGCCACATAAAGACAACTGAAACTGGTTTTTTCAGCACATTAGTTCAATAATGACATATTTTAGGTTAAATACTCAGAAGTGTTAAGATAATGTCAAGATTCAGAGTGCAGTTGCTATTGCCTAGACAGATACTAATATAATACCTCCAACTACTATGTTCACCATTTCCTGCACAATACTTTCTACAATTTCTTGCGCCTTCTCTTCACACTCATTGCTTTCACCATCATATGTTCCTCCATCAGATTTAGAAAGATCTTTAAAAAGAAAAACAAACCCAAAGCAAAATTAATGAGAAACTGAGGAATTGAGATATTTTACTTGCATTTTGCATTTAAAAATTAAATTACAAATATATTAATAGGAAAGTGTATTTGCACAAGATAAGCACTCCAGTGTTTTAACTTGTAAATGGTTAATTAATCCACATGCTTATGTCAACAAAAGACATCAATTTTGTATCTTCTGAACATTAAGCACTGAAAACTGGTGGTTTAGAGATGCTATTCTCAAAACCTTTCACAGTATTACATAGGTGCAAAGAGTGCACTACTACAGTGAGTACAACAGAGTGTAAGATTAAAGGGTACTCATGATAAAGTTTAACAGTGGTAACAAGGACAACAGGCATTTTACATTACTCAACTATCTCAAAATATATGCCTGTCTCCAAAACTGGGAGAGGGATTAAAAAAAAAAAAAAAACAACAAAAAAACAATCCTCAAGCCTTTCTTCTTACAGACCTTTTCCCTCCCCTCCATGAAAGAGAAATACACACTGATTACTTTCTGCTGCTGTGGCTTGGTCGGCTTCTGTCTGTTCATTTTCTGCGCTAGAAATATCAGATCCATTTTCTGCCTCTATATCTTCTTGAAGGCTCTTGTCCACATCATTTGTGCTGTGGTCAAGCTCTCTCTCATGTTCTTTGGACAGCTGTGTTGGAATATGTCTCAAATGAGGTGACTCAGGCTCATGATGGCTTACTGGAGACTGCTGTAGATGGTGTTGCTGTCTGTGTCTTTCCTTTTCCATCTGTTTTGCTTCCTGAAGCTATAAAAACATTGCAATCACACAAGAACTTCACCACTGAAACAAAACAGAGAGCTGTATACATACTGTATGCATCACTTTATAAATATAAAATCTTTATTTTTTCTGCTTTTACAGTGCATTCACAAAGCTGTAACAGTTTAACAATACGCATCTCTTGTATTAGAAATAATTTTAATATCTAAACTCTAAACATCCAGGGGAAAAACACAACAAAAACAGGAGTTCAAACTGAAAAGTCACAGCTCCAAAACACTACAGAAGACAGATCCTCAGAAAGAAACCATACTTAAAACTATATGACAAAGACTATTTTAGTTTTGTTGGGGTTTTGTGGCACTACAGATCTCCAAGTGGATGCTACTTTCCAAACTACAGCTCAAATAATTCCTACTAGCATTTGTTAGTGATTATATGAAAATAACTGCCCTGAGCATGCAAAACAAGCAGAACAGCTTATCAACTTGCACAAAGACTAGATATAGTCTGGCAAAAATGAAGAATTCCTAACAATAACAACAATAATAATAATAGTAATAATACTCTTCTGTATTAAGTTGCTTAAAAGGACAGTAACTGCACAGATTGCTGAAAGCATTCAGGTACTGCATGGCTTTTGTCATGACTTACAAATACGGCATCTCATAAATCTTCAACTGTGATGGTACCATGTATTAACATGGAGTTACTTCTGAGAGAGACTTAATACACACTTTTAGAGAAAATTTAGAATTTGTAATAATATAGCAGAATTACTTCTAGATGTAGCTAGGAATTCAACCAGTTCTCAAATCCACGCTTCTGCTTATTCATTTCTTTGGTATTTTGTGGTGTTTTTTTTGTTTTTGGTTTGGTTTGGTTTTTAGTAGGTGTTAAAACAATTACTTCACCTTATTGATCTTTATTATCAGCAGTGGAAGGCACAGGGCACACACTGGGGTCCCTGCTGACAATTCGCAATAGCAGTTTCAGTGAAGGAAGTCTCTATTAGTGACTACTATGCATTACGATATTGAAAAAACCGATGTATCACTCCTATGCCCAAAAATACACACCAGATTCCTTCCTCTCCTCAAAGTACAGAAGTTATTAATTCCAAAAATTTTAATAATCATGACAAACCAAATCTCTCAAGCTGGTTTGCTTTTAAGAGCTAATTTCTATATAAAGATACTAAGATACTCACCGCTTGATTTTCCATACGTGCAAAAATGACATTCAGCATTTGTGTTAGAGTGGCCTTGGCTGTGGTTTGATTTATAAGATTTTTGCTTGCTAGATAAATATTGTAACATGTTCTTACAGCCTGTAGCACTGTTCCTTCATGGATTTCTATGTGTTGAGATGTTACTGCAGTAAGTAAAGCCTAAATAAACACAAACACATATTTTCCAGTAAAAACTTTTCTTATAAATCAGTTTATAAATGACTATAAAAATTGAATTACATTTAAAATATAACTAAGCACATATTTCAAACTGCAGTTCCATTACATTTCCCTATGTATTCTTAAAGCCACATCAGATCATACATACCAGTTATATTAAACTGAAAGTGCTTTTAATCAACGTATCTAGGAAATATTTGGTTCACAGAATGTAACAGCAAGAAATAAACAGTGGAGTTATCAGACAGGTAGTTAATCGAAAGTCATCCTAGAATTTTCTAAACACAAAACATAAACAACAGACTACCTGTGAAGTCTGGTGGGCAATCCAAAGCATCTAAAAACT
Organism: Agapornis roseicollis; assembly: GCA_002631895.1. Lineage (NCBI taxonomy): Eukaryota > Metazoa > Chordata > Aves > Psittaciformes > Psittacidae > Agapornis > Agapornis roseicollis. Next base: position 71,342 of record NDXB01015259.1, on the reverse strand, counting down.
GTTTTACAAATAAATGTAAATGTGCAGAACAGACTGAGTATGAGACTAGGCAGTTCTAACTACCCTTTCTAAACACTCATTCTGGTTAGATGCCAGAATATTCATGTTGCCCACTATAGACTTTTACTTCTTTCTTTCCATTTGAGGTAGTATCTGCTTCCCTCTTAAAAAAAAAAAATAAATAAATAAATATGCAAACAATCCCCTAAAAGATCAGGTAACACAGAAGTATTATGGGGCATAGACACAGGGTGCATTAAAGAGTAGAAACAGAGGCAGATGAAACATGAAGACAGGGCATGGAGACATTGTCAGAGGTATGCATTGGAGAATGGAAGGAAAGGGGTAAAGCTTCGTGCACAGAAGACCAGGCTTTATACTGATCACTGTACTCCAGCAGAAAAAATCTGGGAATTTTATGAATTAAAGACGCTGACAGAGTTAACGATTTAAGGGGCTGTTTAGGATAAGTAAGAAAGATCTGGAAGCACTGGAAAGTTTGTACTCCTGTAAGTTTATCACAGTTAAAACCAGAAGTTATTGCAAGTGTTGTGTAATCTACTCATCAAATCAAGCTGCATTTCACTGACATTGTCAGCACCTCTGTCCACACATGGCATCAACAAGTGGACAGAGAGTATCCACTGCTCACTCAAACCCTTTAAAAAGCACTGTACAGCTTAATAGGAAAAGAAACCAAACACCCTCAAAGACACACTTAACTGAGCTACTGCTGAAGAGATCTGAATTCTGCTTGTAGATAAGCAGTCTGCTTAAAGTTCCTTCTTTTACCCATGGTGCCTCAGTTCTCCCATCGGTGGATGTTGGGAGGTACATATATTTCTTACTGGAGAGTATGACTAAACAGCATCTCATGCTACAATCTACAAAGTAGTATTGCCTGAATGTCCACTACAAGCCTTTTTAAATCAAAAGTAAACAGAAAAAAAATATTAAGAAAACCCCTAAGCAACTGAAAAGAAATCACAAAGGTAGGTAAACAGTAGACGATGGCTTTGTTAAAAGAATTTAAGTCTCTGAGCGCTGGTACTATTCTTTTCTGTCCTCACAAAATTCAGTTTATGTGTCATTAGCCTTCTAAAAATGAAGTCCTAAGTTGAAATTCATACCACCATCCTTAATTCTTACCTTCTCTGTACAATGCTTCAACACCACCACCAAACTTATTAATACACTGCTTCTGCTAGTAGAAACACCATTCAGGGAAGAGGACATACAAAAGCTGTAACAAAATTGTGGTGCCTTATCTGGACAGAGATCAGTGACAAATGATGGCCCTCAAGGGTCTGTACTGGGACCAGAACTGTTTAGTATCTTTATCAGCGGCACTATCAGTGGGATTGTAGCCTCGGCAAATTTCAGGTAATACCAACCTGAGTGGTGCAGTGACATGCCTAGGGGATGGGATGCCATTCAGAGGGACCTGAACAAGCTCAAGGAGTGGGGCCATGTGAACCTCATGAGGTTCAACAAGGCCAAGTGCAAATTCCTTCACTAGGGTCAAGGCAACCCCCAGTATCAATACAGACTGGGAGATGAATTGTTTGAGAGCAGCCCTGCCAACAAGGACTTGGGAATCCTGGTAGATGAAAAACTGAACATGAGCCAGCAGACAAAAAAGGAAACAATCTTGCAGCCCAGAAAGCCAACCACATCCTGGCTACATTAAAAGAAGAGTGACCAGCAGGTCGACAGAGGTGATTCTGCCCCTCTACTCTGTTTTTAAAAGTTACTTCAGTTGATTCAGATTATTAAATGCATGCCAGGACAAAGGATGGACTAGGACAGCTAGGAGCAAAGCCTGGATAGAAAAACGCCACCCTGCAGAGGTCAGAAACAGCAAACTACTGCAGTGGCTTTACTGCCTACGGAGTCAGAGCATTAGGTTGCTCTTTCCTACCATAGCAGATTTGCTGCTCAAGGCTTTTTGCAGCCAAGTTCCCACTTCTGGTTGCACTTAGCTCATCTGTTTTCATCCAATAGTCTTCAGCATGAGCTAAGGAGAGAAGATTAAAAAAAAACCAAAACAAACCAAAACCACCCTACTTTATTGTACTCCCTCCCCTTTGCTGTTCTTTAGGCACTGAAGGCAACCTTTGTGAAAACAATGTTAGCACTATCTTATTATATTTCAGGTACTTCCACAAGAGCCGCCTTAGCCACAAAGCCTGCAAAAATACCATCAGCCATCAAGCTTTCTTTGTTCTGAAACTACTGGCTATCATCCGGACTTTGAGACTGTTTCCTTATGCTTTCCTTCCAGTCCTTCGCACCTATTGTTCTATATTTGAAAAAGACCTATTGTTCTGTGCCTCTACCTAGTTACTATAAATAAAGCTTATTCATTTTTATAAACAATTATCAGATGAATTTGGGAAAGGAGAAAAATATTCGGGAGCATTTCTTGAGTTACAGACTGTATCTCTGTGCAACACCCATAGTATTTTTACTTTTAGCCTGAAGCATATTTGCCTCTTTAGTGAATTTCCTATTATGTAAAATGACTCTGTTAGAACAGTACACGAGATATCATGATTTGTGAGGCAAAATGGATGTCGTTTAAAAAGGTAAACTAAATTTATGTTAATTCTCTGCTAAAAACATCTATTTGTACCTGTACTTTTCATTCCTCTCACACTGAATATCCTGCAAGAACAGATGGGTTATGGTGAAAGAAAGGAACTACAGTGAGAAAAACAATTAAGAGCGCACAAGAGGCAGGTGCAGCTACATGCAGACTTGCTAGTAACCCTAGTTTTCAACTCGGGGACAATGTTCTCTTTCTCTCAGGAAACCCATTCATCTTTGGAAGATTTATGACAGAGTACAGCTGTCATCTGATCAGCAACCACGCTTTGTGTGAAATACTCATAATTCAGTTGCCTGGGAATTCTCAAGTTCTTAAAAGCACATAAAACACAGTGTCCCTAACCTGTCTCTCTACTGTATTTGCTATTGGAACCATGTAATTCCATTTACTTTGAGAAGGGCCATAGGGTTATTTTTAATATTTTTTTAAGTCAACCTGAAGTCCGAACATTCACTTACCACACAATATTGTCACTACAGACTGACTTTTAGAAAAATGCAGGAGACTGAAGTCCTTTAGCCACAAAGCAATAAATCTATCAAATAACCTTCCAGATATATCATTTTTCAGTATGAATGACACTAAAAAAACCCATAAATTGTACAGAACGCAGCAACACAGTTCTCCAAGTGACATTTCCTTTGTGAGCAAGTGGTGATATTATCTCCCACTTTTTACCATTTCCAATTTGTTGTCACTTATATTATACATTTATATTATGTTATATAAATGTTATACATTTACCATAGCTTTAAAAGACTTATATTTATCTTAGTTTACCAACTTAGAAAAACACAGTCAACAGTGTCGTATCATAGATTCTACATCATATTTCACTGACAATGGAGCATTAATTAATACTGAGTATTTGATTATTTTTCCTACTTAACATCAATTTTAAGGAAGAAAAAATAAAAATTCCATATTCACAAGCATGTGGTCAGTACCAGTCCTGAAACACACTGAAGCATTATGGCTGTTGACAGTGCAGAAAACAGACCTATGATCTAGCTTCTCCTAGGGAAGATAATAAAAAGAATATAAATGCTGTAAGAACATAAAGTTTTATCTTTTTCACTGAAAAGTTATGTGTTCAAAATGAACAAGAATATAATATGGAATGAAACTGATACATATTTTGCAAAACAGAAGCGTTCCATGTCCAAGTCTGAAAACAAAAGCCTTCTCTAAAAAAAATAAAACTGCAAACTGACAGGACAGCATTTTCAGATTAAGTAACTCAGTTTTTTCTAAGAGCCTTCTCAATTTGGAATCTGTTTTCACACAAGTTTGTTTCAAACTTAACATTATTCTTACTCCTCAGAATTAGTTAGCTTTCACAGTCTTCCCATTCTGTAATCCAATGAGTTGCCCTCTATTGTTAGTTTCAAAAGGCGCCTTGTGCAAGCAAGGCTTGATTCAACTTTCCTTCTTCCGGGTCATATTGACAGCATGACTAGTTGTAAGAAGACACATACAGGAGTTGACCTTATGAACAGTCTGCTGCACAGGGTAGACTCAGAAAGCGATCACTAAAGTAACATTCAACTTTTCAGACTACAGCTATCAAGCACACACAGAAATTTTTCTTGGCCAAACATGGGCATGTAAAGTTCTAAAAGTATCGAGATGATAACAAACACTTATTATACAGCAGACCAAGGACAGCAGATCTTGATCTCATGTTCCACCCATCTTCCTCATTCCTATTCTTGCTTTACAGACTTATAAAAAAGAGTAATATAGTTTTGTCATAATTGTAGGTCTTGAGAACAAAAAGGCCAGAGAGAAAGTTCAACTAGAACTTCTGCATATGTCAACAGAAGTTTGCATACACACCCACACCCACCCCACAAATGCCATAGTAGCCCTAGCAGAGGAGGCCAAGGCAAAAAGGTTCAATCAAGGGAGGCCATTTCAAGAATAAGCCATTTTAGTGGCAGCAGTAGCCTAATTACTTGGGGTTTTTTTCTACCCCAGCAGCCCCCACCATAACAACTGAACAAGAATATGCATGACTTCTCATCAAAATAACAGCAAATCAAACTAAACTACAAGAAGAAGGAAGGAAAAGGCCGAAGTCTGGTTTCCTGTGGAGTCTGCAGATAGAAAAATGAGGGGATAACAGAGATAGGAACACACAAGTAGAAACAGGGGCAGAAAACTGGCCATCAACTAACAGAAAAACTGCCAAATACACCTTTAAGCTTAGATACCTGAAGAGAGACAACTTATATTCCTCAGTCTCATTAAGATGATTTCCTTGGTAGTCAGTAGAGAGATAGTTTCAGAACACCTAAGTGGTTCTGTTTGTTGGGAACCTGCTTAAGATGACCCTGCCACTGGAGATTCATCTAGTAATGAGCACACAGCATCCAACGCTGGCTGCCAGATGTCACACTGAGGGCACCATGCTATGAAAGGCAGTCCATTCAGCATGCAGAGCTGAGATATTCCTCCAGGAAAGAAGGTGTTCGAGTCATCAAGGTTCTCAGATTTTACCTTGGTGTTAGTAGTACAGCTGTCCCGCAGAAGCACTGCTCATGTTGTGAGTAACAGCCTGGGAGTGCAAGCACAGGAAGTGGAAGATCCAAGACCCAGCCTTCTATCTCCCTGATGGCATTAAAATTCTTCAGAGAACATACTAATCACCAGGACTAGAGAGGAGACTGACAAGATACATAATTCATCCTTCAAATCATACTGGAGAACTGGAGTCCACCCTCAGCCCAGAACAGAAGAGTTATGACACCTGAGAGAATATGACTGACTTAGAAGTTTCATTATTTCCCCAAAAGGAAGTCAAAGTTCTGGGTTTTGCTAAGGTAATTTCTAATTTTCATGAGGTTTATAGTGTCCAGTGTACCGGGCAAACATGGAATCAAAGCCAAAACAGTATTCTTCGCTGTTTCAGGCAATCAGCATGGCAATTAGGTAAATCTGAAGAGGCAAAAAGTTAAGCCACTAAAGGAACTTAAACACTTAACCCATTTTACAATTGTTGAAGAATTTACTTTCTCAACTACTTTCTTGGACAGAAGGAATACCAGCTCACAGGTAACTCCCTTCAGGTGGGGAGGACCAGGATAAGAATGCATTCAGAAAGAAGGTATACAGTGAGAGGGAGATGGTTTCAGCCACTGAAGTTTAAACTAAACAAGGAGTTCCTTTTGAAATATGAAAAACATCTTAAAATGCTTAGGCAGAACAACACAACAGATCTAGGCAACAGCAGCATAAACCAACACTTGTAACAACTATCTGCCAGAGAAGTGGAGTGCCAAGAAAAAGAAGACTTGAGCTAAGAGCAGGAGTACAAACTACATTCTGCAGTCAGACTAGTAAATACAATCTGTGAGAAATGTCAACACCTCAGGATACATATACACAAAAATATGAGGTAACAAACACTCCATTCCTCATAACTAACTTTAAATGTATTCCCCACTACTATTCATCATCACAACCATTCAAGGACTACTGTTACAAGAGTACAATATTTCCAGTGGGTGCCTAACTTCTATTAGTTGGCATCATAATTACCTGTAATGAATACCCATAATTAATGGGTGCAATCAGAAAAAAGCTAAACTTCCCCAGAAACAGTTATCTGTAAAAACTCCGCATGCGACATTTCTATAAGCTGTAGAAGGAAACCTTAGACGTCCTTCAAACAAAAGTCTATGCCACAGCAGCACAAAGCTACTATGGTAACGCCTGACTGCCAGGTCTAATTGCATTTCACAAAACAATTCCAAAATGGATTTCAAAATCTTCTGCTTAATTACCATCTTCCCCACTGGGAGTGCAGGATTATTTCACAGTAATTCCTCACAATTAGAAAGCGCCACAGGTCTGCTGTAAATGCGATTTCACCCAGTGGTCTGTGCACAAGACTTGAGGTCACAACCATAAATTCAGACAAAATGCAATGGGAGAGAATAGGGAAAGGAGCATAAGATAACAAGTTTTCATCTCAAACAGGATCAAGAAAATATTTTAAAATTACCATTACATTTACAAATTAAACAATTCTGCTTCTGAACTCTGGGATCATGAACATCTTCCTGCTGTCACCACTACAAATACTGGAAGTATTAATCATTACCTTTATTATTTGCAGCTGAACCCCTTCGTCTGTTTGAGGGCCTTGGAAGCAGCCACATATTGTCTCAATAATTCTATCAATTAATTTTTTGCCTGGAGTTGTACTGTCTGGAGCATTCCCTGTCAAGTGCCCATATGCTATAAGTTTCTGGAGGGAAGAAAAAAAAAAACCCAGATAAACAAGAGTTTAAAAAACAAATCTTTTATTTGTTATAATAAATCAATTCCCTAGATCTCTCTAACTTGCACAGAATAATTAAAACAGTACAATTTACCCTGTCTCCTAAAACATCAAGGATTTTCTTAACCTTAAGGCTTTTGTTCATCAGTTAACGTTTTAAAACAAACAGAATTCTAAAAAATAACTCACATCACTCAAGTCTTCATATGTAGTCAACACAGAACTGTTTTTAATACCTGATAACCCAGCTGCAAATGCTTTCCATTTAAGTTCATTGCTAGTCTTCTGGTTTTAAATATTCTATTATACCTTTCTTTCTCTAAGTCTTCAATACTTTGAAATGGAATGTATTGCAAAATTAACAAAATCCTCTTCCAAACACTTCAGGCATGAGAGTATTTGAAAATCATCATGACCCTCCTACTTAAAAATACAGAGTAACAATGGATCATAGTGCAACAGCACGCCAGCCCTTCAGGTACCCATGAATGTAAATTTATTCAGTTCACTGTTGGGCTACTCAGGAGAAGGGAATGGCTAGATTCCCTGCTGCAGAATCTGTTCTGAAAAACAGTACAAGAGCCTCTGACATTTGAGAGGCTTGACATCTCAAACTGCAAATATTTTACTGCAATTGTAAACAACATAGCATAAATTTGATAATGCTACGCTTGCTGTGTTAGTTTAACACACAAACACATGAAAACAGGTAGCTTTACACTAATACAATAAAACTGATTCAAGCATGTAACTGTGGTAACACATATATACACAACATATAAATGCACTACGTAATAAGATGTACATTGACTCTTTGTGAGAAACATATTCAACTTGTGTGTGCATTTAATAAAGTAAAATAATAGAAAACCAATGACATTATGCTACATAAACCTGTACTTTCCCTCCAAACCAACAGAATTCTAGAGTTGACAGTTAAAACTGATCTTCATACAGACCTGTAAACAATCTAGAGATGTACTGACAATCCTGGGGCACTTTGACTGGCATGCCAATTCAAATGGTAGGAAGTATTTGTCTGCTTCAATGAAGCTTGTCTTTGATTTCACAGGTGGAAGAGTGCTTGAACCAGGCTTTGCTTCTCCATGAGGGGGGCTAAACAGAATGATTGTATTAGAATGCTGTAAGCAATCACACAAATAGCTACCACCACAATGCTTATGAATGAGATAAAATAACAAGAAAATTAACATTAGGAAAGAGAAACTTCTATGAAGTTAACACAACAGTAGTATGGTTGTATAAACATTCTTAAATACTCCTTATAGCTTTTATACTTCACCTACTCCTTTGTGGATCTGGCAAATTGTCCCATTTTGCACACTAAGTGGATACTCAGTAGTCCCTGCTGTTTGACAGGTATAAAAGACTTGTTTCCTCTGAAAACACAAGACTCTTCCTTACTTGGCTGATGGAGGCAAGAAGGGAACAAGGGAAATCTATTCAGTATAATTTCCACATTAAACAATAACTCTGACAGAAGTCTCATCTGTTACTACTAGAAGAGGTAAAAATTCAAGCTGCCAAAAATTTTAATTACCCTGAAAGGTAAGAACTACCCAACTATTGTATTATGATACGAGTTGGTTCAGTACTTAGAAAAAGTATATCTATTTTGGAGATTAAATCATATCTGAGCTTCAATCTTAGGCATACTTAGAGAAAAAGCCAACCAACCCACTAAGGAAGAAAAAACTGCAAACTCTGCTCTAATCTGTGCTTCCAATGATAGCAACGAATTGTTCAGTGCTTATCAATGCATCTCACTTGGGCAATATATCTGAAATGACTAACTACAAAATTGGAGAAAATGGTAAGGTGTTGAAGTCTTTTTTGCTTACAGCACCTTTAGAAATGGCATGCTCATCAGTACTCAGCTAAAAGGAACAATTATGAATAGGCAATTTTTCACTAACTTGTGTGCATCAATGTAGTCCACCTTTGATTCAAAGCAAGAAGTTCAGATTTGTCATTCCATGGAATAGCTCATCACCTTTCTATAAAGCATTCCTGACCTTTTTTTGTGTACACAAATGAATCTTTACATAAAAAGTAAAGTACACTGTCTTATGCAGACTTGATAAGCGGTATTAAAAAAAACCAAACCTCCAAAACCCCTCCCAAAAGAGGAGAGTAGCTTCATGTTCTGTAGACAAAGATTATCAAATTCTTGCAGTAATTTAAATACACTTTTACAGAGCAAGTAATTTCAAATCCAGGCCTTATGCATATGCTGCAAATTAAATCAGATGCTTCAAGGAACGCAGAGGATAACAAATACACATTTTTCATGTCACAGCTTTTCAAGGAGCAAGCTGGATTGTCCTTGAGAAGATGTTTGGAACCACATTCAAACAGCACTCCTTGTTTAATCTGCTTAAAGAGGGCAGCTAAATTCTAAGTCTTTCTACTAAATAACTTCTCTTTTGAAACTTTAAGGGCTTATTCCTATGTATTTTTTTTTCCTGAAGCAGGGCAGAGGTTTGTTTTCCTGTTGGATGCATAACTTTATTTATTGCACAATACTGTTTTGCTGGAAACAGAGCTCTTTTGAACAAACCCCAAATCAGATAAATTGCAGAGGAAGTACATGACTCTTCTGTGCTCTTAAATCCTATAAAAGCTTTTCTCTGAGGAATGGAGAGATGGTATCTCTTGCCTGTGTCTTATGATGAGACTGTTGTCATCTAGTTATTATGTGTACTGATGCCATTAAAATTAAGTTAAAAGAGCACTCCAGAAATACAACCAGAATTTTTTCAGAAACGAGGACCAGGCCATGAACAGATTCCAAAAAATGAAGAAACTTTATCTACAGCAGAAGCCTGAAGCTTCTCTTAATTGAAAACTATTTAAAAATGCACAAAATAATAAATACAGAAGACAATGCTCTATTTGTCTCTGGAAAAGTAACTCAGGAAGATCATCACCTTGCTGATGATGGATGTGAACGGGATGGCAGGGACAGGGGAGAGAGAAAGCCAAAAGGTCTTTCCTTCTTAATGTCAGTGAAGAAATTACTTCAGCTAGATTTTTTCAGCAGACTGTGAAACCAGAAACTGTCTCCAGCAAAACTTCTTCGGCCAAAGGATCTGCCAACCATAAGAATTATGAAATATGCTGATGTTTACCTATCAGCCATAGAAACAGACTAAGGTATGCATTAAGCAATTAATTTTTAAAATTGTTTTGGCAGCATTTCCTGTGTGACCATTATAGAAATCAGCCTGTCCTTTTCTATTCCATTCCCCTCCATCCCATTACTAGAAACCAGTTCTGTTTAAAAAACAACAAAACAAAAGAAGCAGTTTTCCATGTAAACATTCTGACAGGTGGAAACAATGTATTTTTCACTGCATTTCAGACTAAACCTGAGATCACTTTCCTTGAACAGGAACAAGAAAAACATCGAAGAATTATCTTCGGAAGTCCTTTGTTAGGATATTCAAATCTCAATTACAGAAACATGAAGCTGAAAATAATCTGATAAACTAAAACTTTTCTCTTTTCTTAGGGCTAGAAAAACAGTATTTTCTACTGCATCTAGAAAATTTGACTCTATAATAAGAATAGAGCAAATCCATTCAGTTTCCAAGTCCAGCAGTGCCTTCATAGCAGCAAAAAGTTACAGTCAAAATAAAGATAGCACTGAAGAAATCAAAATGTTTTGAAAAAGGACATATGTAAGGCACACACATTATACCCCCCAAAATTTACAACTTTAGATATTAATAGGTCAGTATTTAAGTACCAGAATTTCACAAATGAATGAACCATACTTGTAGAAATCATTATATATCATTGCTGTCATTACATGCTACTTAACCATAGGATTAGGTATTACTTTCCCTTATTCAATGTGCCGAACAAATACCCCTCACTGAATATTTAACATTAAGCATTTTTTTTCTTATCAAGCTTCACATTGTGGACCTCTGCTTTATTTTTAATACTCAACGTATAGCCTATTATAAAAGCACATTACTTTGTGCCTGAGACTGTTTTGTGGTGCTTAGTGCAACATTTTCAGAACACTACACAAATATTATATTTAATTTTACAACCTGACTATGAGCTGACGATACTGACTTTATTTTGATGGGGGAAACTGAAGCACAGTGATTCAGTCTGATGAATCCACAAATCTGATAAGCTGCAAGACTAAATTTTTAAGCATATTTGATTATTAAATTGTCCTTTATATCTTTCAAAACAAAGTGCCCACTGGCTTCCTTTCCAGCTACAAGTGCTGGAGACTGCATAGTTTCCAAACCAAAACTTGTAGATTTCAACTCAAATACCCAGGAGATGAGCAGAAATCATTAGTGGCCTATTTTGATAGTTGTGGTTTAAACGATTTGGCTAAAAAAGAAATTCAGTTACAGGTCTCCAGGCAGCACTCATCTGCCTAAGCTGCAAGAACACTTTCATCATCAGTTTCACCCACTGATCCAATTCTTTCAGTAAGTGATATAAACAATCTTCACCACACAGCCTTGACTCATAGTTAGTAACATTCACTGAGTGAAGACGATCCTGTGGAACATGTAATTGAAGACTAATAATGGGTTCCACAGTTTACCAATACCTAAAAAAAAACCCAGTACTTGATGATAGCAGCGGAGTACTGAATAGCAATTTTGGCTTCTTTGCTTTTAGAGCATTTGCCTCCAGAAATCTACATCTATTCCCTAACAAGGTCATTTCCAGACACTGTAATTTCAAATTACACTTGCTTCTCTAACCATTCCCACTTCCTCACCCCAACTTCCTGCCCTCGCTCACTCACAGTTCAAGTCTTCTATTTGCACTCCAGGCTCTTTCCTCTCCTCTGAACCCACTTCAACAGCTCAGGCCCCTTCACTAATACTTTCCTCTTGTGCCACCTACAAGGACTTTTTCTAACCTTGATCCCCATTCCTACCTCCTCTGTCCAGACAGTATCAGCCCACTTAAGTTATCCTCTGCCTCTAGTCCCAGATCCTGTGCCTTGCACCATAGCAGACAGTCACAGAAGCAGCATTCTTATCTTATTTCCAGACACCAACAACTTTACAAAACATACTGAAAATGCTTTTCAGAGAGAGCCCATACTCCCAATGAAGAATAAGTATGGTACACATTTTAGGAAGTTAAAAGCACTATCACTCAATAAGATGAACTATCACATACCTTTGCTTTTCTGTTTCAGCCTTTATTTCCTCTGTAAAATGAAACAAAGGCATAGTTATGGAAATGGTATCATAACCACAAATATAAAAATAAGTAACTAAAAATGATTGGGAAACAAAACTATTTAGGCAAACATTTGAAACCAGGATTAGTTTAAAACACAAAATACAGGTTTATAAGCAATTTCGTAAGAGCTTCTACTCTTCACTTGCACTGGTTACAAGCCATTTCAAAATTTCTTTACAAACCTTAATATTCAAAACTTAATACTTAATTTGAATCCAGCCATGTCAGCTAAACACCACATCCCTACGATGTTTTTGCCAAGACACTGGCAATCTTATGTTTGCAGAAATAATGAGGAAAATGCAAATATCATTAAAACTGTTCATCTACCCATAAAGGATATACTGCGTGTTAAATGTGGGTCACACAGAATAAAGACACCAATGCTGTCAATTCTTACATGAAACCTTGATGACTAATTATCATTTTTGGCTTTCAACAGATATAGATACCAAGGTAATGACTAGAGCGAAAGAAAAAGAAGTCTGTAGCACCTTTATTTCCTGTTTAATGCTGTTGACAAGAAGTAATTTTTAATAATACATTTTAAAAGTAATTTTCAATTACTGAAACTAATTTTAGGAAATCTCAGGAGTACTTTTTATCTGTATTTTCCGGTTGTTTTACACACTTAAATCATAGGAGATTCCATAAAGACTAGGACTTCCGGTGTCATAGTTAGACATTCTTGAAGTCAAATATACAAATCAAGTATGAGTATATGTGTATATATATGTTTAAAGAAATCTCAGAAAACCTATTCTGTCATCAAGTCCTGCTCAAACATGCAAACCCACCATCAACTATAAGCAATGCTTTACTTCGTTTTTTGTGCATAAGCTTTAAACTAGTGCCATGAATTAATCCAAGAAACAGCTAGTCCAGAAGTGGTTCAAACTGGTGTTATACAGGACTATACAAAACTTGAAAATAATTCAATATTTCCTATATTCAGTATTTCTCAGTAAGTAACAATAACAACAAGTCCTGTAGTCAAGTAATGGCTTGGGAAAGTATGCCTAAATCCTATCAGGTTATGGTCTTTGATCCATTTAGCTACTAGAAGACAAATTCCTGACCACAAAGAAGGGGGGGAAAAACGCCTCTCTTCCTCCCTTCCAGCATCTTCTTACCTTCCATTTTTTACCTGCCACCTTAGCACTCACACCCAGGAAGTGCTCTGAAGTCTGTCCAACAAACAACATTACGAACCAGATAAATTGCCAACTGGATTCCAAGTTCCAAATTTCCAACTAGGACAACAAAACTGAATAATTTTTTCCCTAATACCCAACTATTTTGAACACAGAATGAAAACACAGTAAAGTACAGAAACTAAGGGAATCCTAATGCTCTGCTTAGACAGCAATACCATTAATAACATCAATGAAATATTTATAAATTTTGCTTGTAAAATGACACAAGGTATTAGGCAAGGGGAGCAGAACTAAACATGAAAGTAGTAATCATGTCTTATAGAATTTGAATTAATTTGAGTGACAAACTCCTTTAAATCCTTTCTTTATATATATTTAGTTCTTTAAAATGATTAATATATGAATTTAGAAACCACTTACACAACCTGAACTTAAGTCATGCTAAAAAACATTTGTACTGTTTTTTATTTAAATTATTCAAGATTATAACCCATTTTGCGGTATTTAAGATAATTTAATTCAAGAAAAAGCAATGAATATCAACACAAATTTCATTTTATGATTTTATCGCATTTTAATAACCTGAAACAAACACAACAGTTTAACAGTTTTACTTAGGATCACTTACATACAGGAGTAAACTACTGACAACAAAGATTTGTGTATTTACAAGTTATTTTATACTTTGGCTAGGAAAGAAAACCACCATAACAAACAATCTGGGAAAACAATGTTTTCAGACTATTGCTATAAGTAAAACAAAAAGAATGCAAAGCTCCACTTTATGTCCAATTCTGGCTGCACTTCTCAGACTATACCACGCACTGGAATGCTAATGCCCTGAGGCTCACCACTCCCCCACCTAGGGAAGGTGCATATTATAGTGGAACTTGTTCATTTTTCAGAATAGAAAAAGCTTTGAGTATTGAATTAATATGAAAATTGCTCAAGGAAGTACAAGTAAGCCAGTTCTCAGCTCCCCACCCTCTCCATTTCCCCATGAACAGTATTCTTCCAGTAAAAGACAGCACATATCCTAAGCACAAATACTCTTCCAGCACTACTCAAAGCAGATGTGACAGCAGGCGAGTGTTCAGACAACTCATGCTAGTCAGCTTTACAGGTTCCAAAACAGTGGTTACACTGTATGCTTAAGCACATCTATGGAGCTGAAAACACCGCAAGAACAAAGACAAGTCCCCGGCAAACAGACACACATAAAATAGCATTCAGGAAAAGAAAGATCAAAACCAGCAGTTCCACTTTGTGCTAACTCTTTTTATTCCTGAACTAAAAGAATGTATCAAATGCAGCCAGCTGTCATCTTGATGCTATTTCAGATTATCTCTGAATTTATTCTCTGCTTTGTAAACTACAACAATACCTGCAAAGATTACCAAAATATCAGTAAAAAAAAAAAAAATAGATCCAAATCAGAGCTGCTTAAAGCAGTGATATTTATGATACTGATATTCTAACAAATTACAACTATTCTTTCTTAAAATACTGTAACAGTGTCTTCAGAATAGAGCACAACAATTCGTATCAGAAAATGGAAATGTCTGTAATTGAAAGAAGTATATTACAATTACAAGGAAACCGCTTACGCAGGTGTCAATCTAATTAAATATTACTACCATTTCAAGCAGCACTGCATCAGCTCATTAATGCTAAAGCACAGATTTTACAACCTTTGTTAAATAAAAAGACATGTTCTTAGAGTGGCCAACATCAGTTATTTTAGAAGACAAAAACATTTTAAATGGCAGATAAGCACACGATACAATTGCTATGAATAAGGTAGACAGCAGACTTAAACGTTTACTTTAACCTCTGAGAATAGACAAAATCTAATTTTCTTCACTGTCTGATTGCTCCCCCTGTTCTCCATGCTGGAACACAGCTTAATCACAGTAAAATTTCATGGTTGTGCAACAACCACAACCAGTCGGAAGCATACAAAAAAATTCAAGCAGTGTTACCAGCAGAAAAACAGATTATAATAAAGGTGACCAACAATTCTCACAGCAGATAAATAATCTGTTAAAGACACATGAACCAGAACACTGACTGATACACTCTTTCATATGTGAAAAAGTAATCCCTGAAAACCTAAAGATTAGCTGGAAAAGCGAGATGAAGCCAGGCTTAAAAACATAGGCTGCTTCCTTGTTTTGCTCTCTCTCTCCCTCTGAAACATGCAACCAAAACCCCAAAGGAGAGGATCCCAGACCTGGAAAAGCATCATCTCACCATCTCTATTCATTCTGGGAAGGGGAAGTAAGAGGATGTACAATGCTGGAATAGGAGATGACGACTGTCGAAAACTAAAGCTCCCAGTCTCCCTCTGTATTATTTGCTCTTGTTTATGTATTATCTGTCATCACTATGCCAAATACCTCAGATTATTCTATGGCACTGAAAGGATCTGTCCTAAAATGGAACTAATTGGGGTATGTTTAGTACTCTTGAATAGAATTCACACACAGCTCCAGCAGAAGACTTCTCCACAGAGCTCTATCACAGAATTTGTGGAAACATATGTGGCTTTTGCACACAGAAGATAGAGCTGATCAAGGAGATGCATTATTTTGCAGTTTTACAATTATATGCATCAACTGTTTCACAAAGCAGGGAAAGTAAGTCATGTACATTAGTTTTAACATAATTTTCCATTTCATCTGCACTTGCATAGACCATCATAATTTCGAAGAAATTTCTGAAAATGTCTATGATCGTTGGTATACAGATGTGCTGCTTTTGGCTGTGACAGAGTTAATTTCTTTATGGTAGCTTGTATAGTGCTGCATTTTAGATCTGAGCCAAAACTAGATGCTTTAGTTACTGCTGAGTAGTGCTTACACATAGCCAAGGCCTTTTCTGCTCCTCAGAGCACTGCACCAGAGAGTAGGCTTGGGATGCACAAGGAGCTGGCAGGGGACACAGCCAGGACAGCTGACCCCAACTGACCACAGGGATATTCTAGACCATGTGGTGTCACACTCAGCAATGAAAACTTGTGAGGGAGAGTCTGCCTGCCATTGCCTGGGGACTGCTTGGGCATTAGTCAGCTGGAGGTAAGCTATTACTGCTTTTTTGCATCACTCATGTTTCTGGGTTTTATTTTACTTTGTTGTGTCAGGCCCCCTGCTCCCCACCCCCCTTTTCTTTTTCCTTATTAACCTTTCTTTACCTCGACCCAAACTTCTTGTACTTTCACCTTCCAATTCTCTCCTAGATACCAGCTGTGAGCAGCTGCATGGGGCTTAGGTGCTGGCTGGAGGTATGGAGTTAAACCACCATAACAGGTCTCAATAACGTCATTCTCACCTCTCCAACTTTAATTCACTGCTTCAGCATGTCCTTTGAACATTTTTTTTTACCCCCTTCAGAGTCCTTATGGTTTCTAGTAAGAAAAGAAACCCCTAGTTTCCAGTTTTCTTTCTGTCACTTTAACGTCTTACAAACAGCTAATCTCATTTGTAACTATAAAATTAACAAATCTCTCTGTAATGGCAGTGATTAACACCTAAAAAGCAAGGTCAAATTGGGCCAAGTAGGTCAAACAGGTGATGTGGGCAATACTGTCTTAACTGGCCTATCATGCTGATAAAACTCCAATTTCTAACCAATTCACTGTTTAACCCCACTAATCTGATTCTAAGGATTATTTAAACCTTAACTCCACTGAAGGGTATCTCTAATTCCCATTTTAAATTTATGACTGGCTTATTCCCTTGGTCCCTAACCCAACATTCCCCTACATCTGAAACAGACCTTCTTCACCAGAAAAGTATTATCGTTAGATAATACTTCCTTTTTGCTTACCTACAGTTACACTTTGGCAGAAGTCAAGGATAACTTTCTCATCAAGTACAGGGGTAACTAAATGGTTACCTTCAGGAATGGTTCACAGAGCTAAGTTCTATGGTATCAACTCCACATCAAGTTGTGCAATAGATTACAAGGAAAAGAGTTCTTCTGGAACTTGCCTTGGGAAAAGGGCAAAATATTTACCATAAAATGGAAAAATACTTCAGAGGTTCATCACAAAGTATGGTGCTAGGAAAACCCTACACATTTAAAAGCATTGAATACATATCTCACATTGTACTTTTTTCATTCTTGTATCAGGATTGTAGTAAAAAACAAGAGCATATTTCATTCCCAAATACTGTATTCCAAACACTGCCTGACAAAAAAGCACATGCGTAACTCTCAGTTGTCCAAGATTCTGCACATCTAAAGACTAATAGTGTAAACATCAGAAATAAGGCTTATTTACTTAACTGAAAGTAAATCTATTGGAACAGAAAACATACTGAATTTTCACTGGGGGTAAAAAAAACCCACAACAACCCAACAAAAAATAATCATAAAAATTACATCCAAAATGTAATTCCTGTTTCTCTGCTCACTGGGAGAGAGGCAGAACCAGCTACTCTTTCATTTAGTACTGCAAAACAATTTGTATTTTCCAACTCTTCTTAATGTCAAAAATGAATACAGATGACTAAAAATCATAAAGGTATTGCAATTTTAGAAAATAAAAAAGGAGCATATTCAGTACATCATTAACTCAAGAGAGTAAGCAGCATCATCTTAGAGAAATGTAACCATCCTGGTTAGAACCAGCCAAAGCAGCACAGGCTGAAATACTCCAGGGAAACAAATCAATGTTTGGAGCTCACATTATTTATACCATAGAAGACTACTGTGAGAAGGAAGCAATTTGAATTCAATTATTTCAAGTCAAAGCAGGTGGATGAGATCCAAGGAACACACAGTGAAGAGAAATTTAAACTGTATCTATATTGAATAAAGTGAAATCCTACTAGAATACTAAAGGCTTTGCTTGAATTGACTTGGCTTGCTTCTTTCCATCCAAGCATTCTAGTGACTGTCTCCAGTATCATACAAAAAAATTAATTTAATTTGGGATTAAAATAATGCCAAAATTTTCATCATCTACAATACTGAAACTGTCCTCCTCCATGTCGAGGTATATGAACCTAGCAGTCCAAAGGTACTTGTTAATTTAAACCTGTAAGATAAAGTTAGGAGTATTTTAAATAATATAAAACTAAAACCTCAGTATTTATTTGAGAAGAACTTTAAGTATATTCCTAACTATATAATCAAATCATTACATATATGGTAATAATTATAAAAAAAAAAATACCAAGTTCAAACTTACAGTAGTAAAATCAAATAAACATGATGGGAATAAAACCAAGTAACCAAAACAATCTCTCCTTCAGAGAGATAAAATTCCAAGCAGATCATACTCAGTCTCCAGCCAAAAGGTGTTATTAGTATGTATCTCTAAATAGATACCCCATACTTTTCTTGGTAACTGATAGCCGTTAGCTTCAAGCTGTGTCAAAACCAAAAAGGTCTCTTGGCTATTCAACTAAAATAAGGAAGTACTAAAAATCTGAGAGCCAGTAACAGACTTCAGAAAAAAGCTAAAATAATTAGGTCTAAGGAATCTAAATACTAGAACTGAAGAAACATGCAGCCATCTTCAACTCAAGCTCCACTGCATTCAGACAATGATGATCCAGAGATTATCCTTGTGGGCAACTTCTGTGTCGTGGTTTAAACCCAGTTTCTACTCCCTCCCCCCCCTCCTTCCTCCCTGCTCCCGGAGGGATGGGGAGGAGAACTGAAGGAATGAAACTCCCACGGGTTGAGATAACAACAGTCCAGTAACTCAGGTATAACACAAATCACTATTGCTATCACCAATAATAATAACGATAAGGAAATAACAAGGGAAGAGGGTACGACACCACCTGCCGAAAACGAGCCCGACCGGGAAGTGCAGTGGCCTTCCGGGTAACTCTCATTTACACCCCGGGCATGACGTGCTATGGTACGGAATACCTCTTTGGTCAGTTTGGGTCCTGTCCCTCCTTCCTCCTGGCCTCCCCTCCTCCCTTGCAGAGCATGAGGCTCACAAAGTCCTTGGTCAGAGTAAACATTACTTAGCAACAACTAAAAACATCAGTGTTATCAGCTTTGTTCCCAGGTTAAGTCAAAACACAGTACTGCACCAGCTACTAAGGAGGAGAAAAACTGACTGCTATTGCTGAACCCAGGACATTCTGCCAAGTTAATATGTCTAAGAAAAAACATCAAGTTTGTGGAAAAATACATACTGCAAATTTGGCACTTGCTCGTACCTAAACATTGTTCACGTCTAAACCCCTTACAGGTCTTCTGCAAAGCTGAGGATGTGCTAAGAGACAAGTTATGTCAAGCACACAACACTGCAGAGAAATTTTCTCCATGCTTCCAGCTGACCACTATTCTCAATCTCACAGAGCCTCTACCTCATTAATTCTAAACTCTGAACTACTCCAGTTTCAGTATGTTTTCTTGTGTTGAAAATGTATGAGGAAGAGTAACCACCAAACTCAGATTATGGTATTTTCCTCTCCCATTTTAACTGTAGCACTGTAATTAACTTTCAGTAACTTTTAATACCCCTATCTTCAATATCAGTGTATGTAAATGGCAAACAGATATAAACCAAAAGCTTTATCACAAGTCTCAGTGGGATCTCAAATTACCATAGAATAACTGAACAGATTAGTGCAATGCTGTTTGTTATTCCCCTGAATTACCAAATCAGGCTGACTTGCCTAAAACTGGTAATAAGCGTATGTGAATTCATTAATAGGAAGCTACTACTGAAATTATAATTACTTCAGGTGGCTTGCAGAAGAAACCACTCACTATGAAAGCTGAAACTGTTCCTTAAATGGAATTCTCAAGATGCATATTGCAGCAGTGTGTCTTCTTGTAAATCCTATGAACAGTTCTCTCCATCATGCCTTCTAGGACGCACAGAGATCTCTCTTCCCTCAAATCCTCCTGAACACAGAGGCATAAAAGATGGACAAAA